>JAQGCB010002428.1:0-11560 GCA_034698835.1 Protaphorura tricampata | reverse complement strand
ATTTTGTGTGAACTGAGTCCACTCAATGTCATTCAATTTGACGGATGCTATTTTATCGTTAACACCGAGAATTCGAATCTTGTCAAGAACTCTCTGCTGCATCTCAGCATAACCGTTATGCAAAATCGTACTATTTATCCCATTTTGTTCTGCATAATATACGGCCCGAAAATATAGCCCAGTGCCTATTGGATCTGAAATAATATAATTATTTGATATCAAGCACACCGATTGAACGGTCTTTATGATTCAACCTGCCTCAGGGGACCAGACTCGACTCGATCAACAAAATTGTGAGACAGCCGGACATGTAGTCCTGCATGGTTTACAGGATAAAACATATGTAGCATATTTTGAAATAGGGCGACTTTCTCAGCGGAACGGCCGCGGTCGCTTAGCACAGGGTTTTGTCCCGCGTCAACCACATTTTTGTCGCTGAACTAGAACGCGGTCGGGCGGTCGCCAAATACACAGGTTTCATTTTATTGGACAAACCTATTGAATCTCCGTCATCAAAATAAATATCTCCGCTCGCTTTATCTTCATCATCCAGTGCAACAATTAACCCAAAAGGTTTTACCCGAGTTTCTTGAGTATTCAGACCAGGTTCTTGTGTCGGGTAAATAATTCCACCTCTCACAAATACAGAAATAGTGTCCATATAAGTGAGAATCATTGCTGTCTCTTTTCGTATTGGGACCTAAATAAAGCACTGATATTATAAACTGTTTGTTTTTACAAAAAATCTATTTCTTGTAAAAAGAAAATACCTCACGACCACTGTAGTAATTGTACCACCGAGCGTCTGGAAAATAGGCCGGTATAGCGCGGACTTCCTCTTCTAAAACTGGACAAATCATCAGTCCAGGTCCCCACAAAAATTGTTTGTCAATTCCAAGAGTATTTTGATCTGTTGGGAATTCATGCCAAAGGGCCCTGATGACTGTGCTCCCTTCAGTATAGTGCTTGTAAAACAATGTGTAAAGATAAGGGAGAAGTGTGTAGCGAACAGTAAGGGCTGCCTTCATTGACGTCACTGCATCTGCACTCCATTTCGATGGATGTTGATCAATTGTACTGTTGATATTATGATTCCTAGCAAATGGATAAAATGCCCCCAATTGTTGCCATCTAACACAGAGTTCTTCCGTCGCATCTTCAAAGAAACCACAAATGTCTGCTCCAACGTAAGGAATTCCAAAATGATTGAATTGTAGCATTCCAATGATTGAGTAATGAAGATTGGACCATCTAGAATAATTATCACCCAACCAATGTGCAGCCCATTTCCCAGATCCAAGGAAAGTTGATCGTGATAAAACCAAACTTCTTTTTTGAAGTGCTTCTCGAACCCCACTGAAATATTTTCATGCGAAAAAAAATCATGAATCATAATTTTTGTAGCTGCACAGGTTACAATTAAATTGAAAATTTTATCCAACAATTACGCCAATGTTGGTTCACTCTGACTCCATCCGTAGAGTGAGTGCGTATTGTAATGCAATCCAAATTCTTGTCTATGATCCATGCAAGCCGTTTTATTGAAGAGGTCACCACTCACGATATCTTATGCAATCACAACAGTCAATTAGTACAATATGGCAAGTCAATTTAAACTTTACCAGTAGAACTGTTTAATTTATGCATATTTTGTGTCTAATTAAAGATAAGGGTTTACCCGGTACATATGGAGGATAGTTGAGCGTGTTAAAATCACAACCAGGTTGTTCAATGTCACCATCCGCCCATGAAGCAGGTTCATTCATGTCAATCCAAAGTCCGTCGAATGGAAGAAGTTCATGGAATTCCTTAATGAGAGTGACCCACCATGTCCTAGTAGAATCTTTGGAAAAGTCTGGAAAATGAACAAGTCCGGGCCAAACACTTCCAACCATTGGAGTCCCGTCTGGGCGTTTCATCCAAACGTCTAATTCATTCCCATGTGTGTAAGGACGGTAACTTTCAACTGGTTCTTCTTTACTGATACCAGGGTCCTTATAGAATACAAACACGTTTGGTGCGTGAATTCAACGACTATATGTAGCCGGACTGACATTATGCTTCCAAAAAAGTAACTTACCAAAATTGTGACGAATTTAACACCGCGACCTTTCAGTTCTCTCACATATTCGGGCAACCCTTCGAATTTGACTTTGTCATAGGTGAAATCCAAAGATCTCTCCATAATATCAATGTCTCCATATTGTACGTCCTGCATGCAAGTGAAAATAAATATAGTTTTTTATTGGACAACACACAGTATGCAAAAATACAGTGTGCTGATTGCTCAAGTTTACCTGTGGAATCTCAAGACTTCTCATTTCCTCCACAACATTCCGCATTGTCTGAATGTCATTATAACCCCACCTGGACAACTGGAATCCAAGCCCCCAGTATGGTGGAAGGGACTGACGTCCTACTGCCTGGAATAATCGTTACATTGTAAAATAAAATTCTTGATAATTAAATTAATAATTAATGCAAACGTACTTCCGTAAACTGCATGGATGTCTCTTCAGGAGTTGGGCCCAAGAAGAAATACAGGTCAAGAATTCCACCGATTGTTCGATAAACGAATCCAGGAGCCGGGGTCAGCGTGACCTCTGCGCGTTTCATTCAAAAAATTAAAATCGATATGGCATTGGCTATAAAGTGTATCGTGTAAGCGGGATGTCAATTTTTTCCTAACCTTGTGCATTGCTGTTGACAATCATCACAGAATGTGTGCTACCGTCTGATTCAACAACTGTGTAATATGGTTGCACCCCATATAAATTTTTCAAATCCTGTCATGAGTAAAAAGTATGACATTATAGTTTCAACTGTTCCATTTCTTGCATGCGTCAATAAATGTCCAACTTACTTCCGGTGCTTGACTCCGAGCAAACATTGGGAACGTACTGTAGTTCTGAAAATTGTGTCGAAAGGATTTTTGTTCATTCTCTCCAAATCCGTAAGAATTTTTTGACGGGAGTTTCGTGGAGAATTGAAGGAATTGATCAGAGAAAGTGAGTCCACCCAATGAGGTGTCGAAAATAACATCAGCATTTGGGTTTGTAGACGATTTTCTCAAAACTTTGAACCAAAATAGTTCATTCTCTGATTGGGTGTATTGAATTTCATACAATTTATCAGTAATCGTATCAATCAGAGGTGGGGAGACTTTCAAAGGGACTTCGTAACGGTTCGTCTCATCGGTCACCTGTTCGTGTACAATAAAACATAAAAATTTTAACATTGGGTCATTCTATATCTTATGACCCACCCTGTATGTCGACTCTGACTCTAGTAAAACACTAAGGAGAACTTGCCTTAATTCTGAGACGATAGTTGGACTCGTAAATGAATTCGATTGTGATATTTTGCGAATCATTTCCAAAATATGACAAAGTCGTTGCTTTCGTAAGTTGCAAAACAATTCCTCTGTCAGAACTCTCCTCGCTAACCAGACGATATCCATAAGTTGATGGAAGAACACACGAAGGAACACCTGGAGGACCACCTCCTTCAGCCGGACACCAAACACAACCTTTGGCCTCACATTGAACTTGGGTTGGATCCGGTTTTAGCAAACAATCAATTCCATGATTTGGAGTTGGGCAAGTTTCTGCAGAATTTGCACATTGAACTTGACCAGCAATTAAAATTCCGAGAGCTCCGAAGAGTAAAATGTTTAAATAACGCTCAAATTGCATTATGAATTTGCCAGAAACTAGTATCGCAAAATGTGCTACCAGTTAGTACGAGGCTCTTCAGCGTTCTAACCAAAACTATTACAAGAACTAATTGACAGAAGAAGTAATCGATACGTTGACATTATGTCATTTACATGTACAATTGGCGATATGCTTATCGTTCTCAAGTGTTATCTTGTAACTCGTAATTGGATTGCACTTGAACTTGATTCCGGGTATTATTTTAATATTGAGTGTGCCGAAAGCTATTTCTATCGAACCTTCCACCTGCACCTCCGTCAGGTTAATTTACTTGGAATTTATGAATGAGTATGATTGTGAATAAGTACTAATTGAAATGTCTGTAAAAGTTACGCCTACAAAGCTGACAATACAAAAGAATTTTTATTTAATATGAACTTGAATCTGGGTTTTATTTTAATAATCGAGTGTTCCGAGAACATTATGGAAATCACAATCAATTGACATTACTGCTTGTCCGTACATTTAGCTCTTTTATAACAATTGTGGTATGATTGAGTTATTTGCTATCCGATGGTGATGGTATACTACGCTGGCAGATACGACATTATAGTAAAGTAAACTACATTTGAGTTGGTGTCCGTGTCATAATCGCCGATATTGTGTTAAAAGTGTTGTAATTACAATTACAAAGTATGTACATTACACGATACCACAGTACAGTTTCATTTTGTCTCAATATATCCATACAATATTTTCAGTTTGTACTTCAACTCTATTGTTGACAGTCCAGCTGCATTTCTCCACCAATTGTACATGTTTTTTACACTCCGGGTCCGGTCAGTTACAGATGCAAGTGGGCAATAATACTCACAAATCCTTAAAAAGTCATTTAGGTATAAAAGAAACGTAAATAAACAGGGAAATAATGAATTTGTATAAATCTGTCAGTTTAATTGTTGTTTACCTCAATTCATTTTTAGGCAGTTAAGAAAATTACGTCTTATTGGTCCTATCATTTCTGGTATTGATAAACGAAATGTACTTCATCAGATCATTCCATAATTTATTGCGTTTAGAATTTATATTTATTGTGTGATGTGCGTATTTTAATTAAGAATTAATGACATTCTGCATCTAGTTCTGCAAGTAGAACGTTTCTAGGACTATAGAGCCAGGAGGCAGATATTACGAAACTCAAAATTCAACAAATGTAAAATAATATTTCAATGTCAATTTCAAGTGATTCATGAACCTGTCTAATGTAAAAAGTCATAAAACTCAATACCTACGCATTTTTATTCAGAAAAGTTGAAAAGTTGAAATTATTAGTATAAAATTACGCTCAATCATCAAGAATCACATTTTGGTCGTCAAAAAACGCGTTCAGAGAGGACAACATAACACAAATCTCAGTAAGGGTCGGGTGTCGGGTCTTTCTGTTTTTCATAGTACGAATTTGTATTTCAATTTATTGGACTCGGCAGAGAGTATTCTAATATCTTGATATTACGACCTCCATTTGCCTACCTATTATCCGACAGTTCTTTTCTGATAGGGTAATCGAGGGTACTCGAATTTATTATTAATTTGATGACGAGAATGTGTCAGACCAATCCAATTTCAACCTCTAAATATGTGATATCGCTGTCATTTAAAAGTTCTGTTGTAAAATTTTTCCAGCACAAATTCAATCGACGAGGACACAAAGAATCCGAAAAAATATTAGATTACAAGGAATGGGCTCTTCTCATTGTACTCCAACCTCAGACATGGAAGATGAAAATCCAACAGAAGCGGAGCCACAAGGTCAAGTGCCAGACAATTCCCAAGGACCTTCGACAGCATCAGCACACCCACAAGGTCAGGGTGACCACGGAATTCCTCAAGATTCTGGACAAAATAATCCACCGCCAGCCCAACATCAGGACAATGGTCAAAATCCTGAACAAAATATTCCACCGCCAGCCCAACATCCCGACAATGGTCAAAATCCTGGACAAAATATTCCACCTCAGGCCCAACATCCCGACAATGGTCAAAATTCTCAAAGGGATGTACCTAATCCCGGGTTTACTGTTGAGGAAGTTATTGAACAAGCACGACAGGCCGTCAGAGACGCATTTCAACCAATCTTTGACGCACTTGAATGTCCACACGTGGAGAGAAATAGTGAAGAATCAAGTTCGGATGGAGATGATGACGACGATGACGATTGTGGTTGTGATGATCCTCACTTATCAACCGACGAAGAAAGTGAATCGGATGATGAGACCGATAGCGAGAGCGACTGTTCGGAATCAAATCGGAAGAAACCCAGAAAAAGGTCAAGGAGCAAATCAAAATCCCCAAATCGGAAATATGAAAGGAGAACTAGGAAATCTAGTAGTAGTAGCAGAAAATCACATTCTTCTTCATGTAAAAAGAAACCGAAAAAGAAATGTCGAAAACGGAAAAAGAGTCCAAGAACACCTTGTTCCAGTGGCACAGACTCGAAATCGCGAAAAAGGTCCAGGAGGAAAAAGAAATCAAAGGCGAAATCAAAATGTGCCCCAAAACCGAAAGGGAAGCCGAAACGAAGAGGACCTGGACGACCGAAAAAAAGAAAACGTGATAGTAAAGGAAGATATTGCTGAAATTAAAAAGATAACCAAAAATTGACGACTTCAAATGAAATATGACGAAAAATCACCTCACTAATGAAACACTGTCAATCTCGGCGGAAAATATACTTGTAACTATTGAATTTATTTATCCGGAAAAATAAATTGATCAGTGATTGCATCTCGCATGCATTCTTGCACTCCTGGTTTACTTACGTTTACAGCTTCCAGAATATATCGATTGAAAAGACGAGCATAAACGCAAAATTGAAATCTATCGAAATTGCAACAAGCCTTAGTTGATATTTACCGTAAATGACAATGACAGATTAAGCGCCCTGGCGTTTAATTAAAATTTGAACTGCTTTTCCTGGCGTTTATTCTAGCCCCGCGGGGTATTAATTTTCAACCTGGTGGGTAAGTGGTATACATAAGCTCCGCATTTAGCCCCGGTTGCGGTTAGCGAACCGGGCATCTATTGAAGCCCCGGCGTTTATTCGGTCATCTATTTACGGTAATTAATTTAGTTGATCTTTTGTGTCCCTAAATTCAGACCACTCACTCAACCCGCCATCTAGAGTTCCAAAATCCATCAAGCCGCGAATTTCGTAACTTTTGATTTGGTGATTCATAAAAGACTGACGATTCAAAAATTCGGACAATTTTAACCAAAATTTTGAAAAAACAAAAATTATCTGGACATTTTTTGGGTGTCACAAACACATGTGTTCTTGTGATGGCGATGTGATGTCTAAAATGGACTTCAATTTTGAAATTTTAAGGAGATCCATATTGAATTTTCAAAAAATTTCAAGAATAACAAATACACGTAAGGATTAAGGATTTCCAAATTCTAACAGTAATTTAATTAATAGTATTTTAATTTTGGACGTGAACGATTGGTACGTAAAATTTTGGAAATAGGTCGTGTGGCTTGCGTCAAATATTTTCAAAATGAAATTACGTAATCATAATGTATTTTGTACTGAAATAAAAAATATGTTCGGATTTTTTACAGAATCGTATGGACTGAAGAGGTTTGAAAAGTATTGAAAACTTCCTACTATTTGGAAAGAGTACCTATTCAGTATTCAAACAGTTTAGTTGTCAAAAATGAGGACACCGGAAGAAGATGCAGTCGCCGACAAATACTCCAGGGAGTTACAGACATTGACTTTCAACTCAAAACCTATAATTAATACTCTCACTGAAATGGCAGAACATTTTATTAAATACGCTCATATTGTGCAAGAAGTAATTGAAAAACACCTTGGATCTGTAAGTAGTTTTGTGTATTTCGTTAGCTCAAGACATTTCAATACCTAGTTTTAAAAATATTTCCATCAAATAATATGACTGTATAAACTGCGGTGTCTTGTTTTTAGCTTAGCAGTTGCTGACGATTTCCAAATTTAGAATTTGAATAGTGGAGTATTTATTCATATTTCTTTCTGTTATTTTACATGTTTTCAGGTTGAACCGGAGATGAAACTTCCAATTTTGTACCTTATTGATTCAATTTTGAAGAATGTGAAAGCTGTGTACGTAGCATTGTTTCAACAACATATTGTATTCTGCTTTTGTGGAGTTTTTGAAAAGGTTTGTACAAATTGATTTTTTTACAATAGACATAATTGACTTGTAATTCTGGCCAGTGGTCACTTCCACTTCACTGTGTTCAGAGAAAAGTTATTTAGTGTTATGCTTCAGGAAATAATTTGTCTTCTCTGTAACATTAAAAGGTAGACGAACCCACGAGAGCCGCAATGGTTAAACTTAGAAACACCTGGAATGGAGTGTTTAAATCCATAAAGTTAGACAAAATTGATGAAAGAATGCAACAAATTCGGCAGGGCTGGAAAATAGCGACGAACTGTGTTCAGGTAAATATCTGAGTCTGAGCTTTTCCATATCTGTCTTTCTATCTTGTAGGGGCTTTTCTTAAAATACTACGGCTAACTTCTTTAGGATACTTCTGCACTTCCTGATTCGAGTGATCTCTCCATTCCGGCTGAGACCTCAAATAGATATATGTCGGATGTGAGAACAACCGAAACTGTTAATTCGACTACTGTAGAGGCTGATGGTGTGTCACCTTCTACATCATTTGAGAATGCTACGGAGGCCCAGTTGAGAGAACAACTATTAATTAAGCAGAAGGAATTGATAGATCTTGAACGTAAGACAATTGAGTTAGAATTAAAGCAGGCCAAATCTAAATTAGAAGAACAAGATCAAGATCGAACGATTAAGATACTTCAAGAGCGTACGGAGCATGATGAGCAGCAGGTAATTTATCATGGGGATTTATTATAATAGGGACACTTGATCTGAGCCTTTAATATTATTACAATTTAAAATTACACCAAGAATGTTACGGTCGAGAAATCGAAGAAATGAATGTTTCACAACTGCTCTGGTCGTTTTCACTGATTAGTTTTTATTTTCGAACTTTTAGAATTCAGGACCTATATCGATTGAAGGTTACGTAGTGATTTGTAACCACTGCGGAGTTCATTCATCCAACCTGCATAACTGTGAGAGATGTTCTAAGAAAATACTTCCTAATACAAATCTCATTCAGGATCCAAACAGAAATCAGAACTCTGCACGTACACCTGAGCGGCCGGTATGTAAAGCACAAGGACATTGCATTACCCTCATTTTCAATGAGTCTATCTAAATGGTTTATTAAAATTTTAGCATTCTGAGAAGCCAGCAGAGAAGTCTGTAAATGTTACATCGCCAGGAGGGAAAACAGAAAGCCTCAAAGTCAAATCTGTAAAAAGAGCTTCTTCACTTGATCACAAGAATAAAGAAAAAAGCTCAAAAAAACGTACTTTTTCCCAAAGTCATGAGAAGAGTAAAATTGTTACTGAGAGTAAATCGTCAGAATCTCATCGTCACAAGACTGAAACTGAGAGCTCAAAACTTAAATCCATTTCGAAAAAAGATCCTGCGAGTAAATCAAAGGTAGAAAAGCCAAGTTCCTCGAAAGAGAAAGTTAACGATAAGTCTTCTAGTAGTACTAGGAGGAAATCGGAAGATTCTATAGCTCCAAAACGGTCGAAACATAATGAAGAATCTGAAAACGTCGAATTGTCTAGTCATGACAGGAAAAGTTCAAGGAGTTCGAGAGCGGAAAAAAAAGAGAAACACCCAGAATTCAAGAAGGGTTACGTTGTAAGGTGTACGCACTGCGGAATGCTGTCGACTAATCTCCACACCTGTGAAGAACTGCTTTGCGGTAAAAAATTTCCCCCCAAATCAGAATTACTTCCGGATCCATTCAAGACAAAACGGACTCAACTTTCATCTCACGCAACTAAAAGACAGGTATGTTAACAAGAATGATGTAGATATTTCAGTGTTTTAGATATCCAATTTGGTATTGTATTTCTTTTAGCATGGTGATAATCAATCCATCCAATCCACTACACCCGCGGGACCGGAAATAAAAACACGTAGGACATCATCCACCTCACAGGGAGACCAGGTTGAAGAAATCCCATCCACCATAAAGAAATCTGGTAGTCAGGACTCAGGAAACGGGAACCAAAAAAATTTGAATGAAAAACAGAATGAGAAAGTGAAAAGTCCAAAAACTAAACAGGGTTTTGTGGTACGATGTAAAAAATGTGGGAAGTGTTCTTCCGATCTTCAAAAATGCACTAAATGTGGAAAGAGTATACCGAGCTGTGCAAAAGTTATCTCTGAACCCAAGAAGAAATCTGCGGATCGAGTTCGGACTCCCTCCAGCAATATTACTACAGAACGGGTAAACAAAATATCGAGCACATAATACTTTAAAATAGTATTCTATTTATTACTTATTACAATCGTGTTATCATCATATGAACAGGTTGATGATGATGAACTCCTGGAAGTCGACGAGGTAGAAATCAATATTGTATCAGCGAACAAAGAAGTTAGGCCGGGGCCTTCAAAAGATTCAACCTCTGCTAGAGATAAGAAAGTCACCTCTAATAAAACATCGAAATGTCAAGAATCAAAGAAAAAATCAGGACAGAATGAAAGCAAGAGTGAGAAGAAAAACGGTTTTGTGGTGCGTTGTCTGAGTTGCCTAAAATATTCCCAGGATTTCAACAAATGTAGTTTTTGTGGAAATAGACTTCCGAAGAACGCAAAACCAATATCCAATTCACATAGGATATTTGGGAGTCGTGGGAAGAGAAAACTTACCAGTATTATTACGCAAGCGGTATGTTAACATATCTGTTCATTTAAACATGAACTGTTACTCTGGTTTTTACATTTAATTTACTTTATGTTGCTAGGTTGTGCATCCACTCAAAGAGGAAACGGAAATTACTATTTTATCTTCGGACGAAGAAGATGGAAGTCGAGTTTCCAAACAGAAGAAAAAAGTGGCAAGGTCTACCGGGCAAGAACTTGAAGGCCGAAGAAAGTCTGCACATGGTGATGGAATAAGACCAATGTATATAAGGGATTGTGTTGTCCGTTGCTGGTCATGTGCGTCGTTGTCCGTTAACCTTCACATATGTTCTAAATGCAAAAAGAAAATTCCAGTTAATGAAGTACTTCTTCCATACCCTCGGAACCCACCAAATCAAACTCCCTCAAGTTCCATTACTAACCCAATACCGGTATATAAAATTACCAGCGACTATATACCTCCTTAAATTATTTACTAACCTTGTTTCGGTTTAATCGAATTCACAGGTTGAGACTGACACAGAGGATGAAATTATTATATCCTCGGATGATGATTTAAAGACGAGACACAAGAAAACGAAGGCGCCTTTGCAAACAGTACGAAATTCGATTGAGAAAACAAATTCTACTAATGCTTCATCCAAGTCCACTATTCAAGAATCAGGGAAGCGAAAAGATAAAACTGGCACGCTGGCACCCAAAGAAAGAGTGAATCTTGAACAACTTAGTCTCACTAACTTGGCTAAGGCAAAGGCAGTGATTTCCGCGTCGCAGGAGATAGCAAGAAACCTAAATCAAGAGATGGGTGCGTATTTTATTATAACTATCCTAACTAGATGTAACTGGATCGTAAATTCGGTCACCATTCGACAAAATAGATTCAACTACAAATACTTTTAAATATTTACCTAACAATCAATTTTTTCTCTCCAGTTATGAAATCATTGGAAGAACAATTTCAAAATTCTGCCAGCGGCAACAGCACAAATTTTTCTTGTTGCTCCATTCGTGTTGGTTCATACAGAGCAGTCCCACAGGGCAATGCTGTATTTGCAGTCACTGTCGCGGAGATTGGAATACTTTTTGACGTGTCACATTGTGAAA
>JAQGCB010002427.1:0-11560 GCA_034698835.1 Protaphorura tricampata | reverse complement strand
CCAAAAAAAAATTTAAATTGACTTTTTCACAATCACAGCAAGGTCTCATGTTCCCTCTCTATTTACGTTCTCTGGCTTATTAGTTCCATTTTAATGCTGATCATGACAGTTTTTATGTCGCCGTCCAGTAGCCTATCTTATCATGAAAGGTTAGATGCCGAGCTTACGGCGCCTGCTGAGTATCATTTGATTGAAATGGATTTGCTTCTGTTTATTAAGATTCTGTATAAAATCTAATAAAAAATTTGTTATGCAAAATTATACATACGTAGTTTAAGATGAGAACTTTGTATTTTTCCACATTAATTTTTGCTAGAAGTTTATGTATGCTGGTACATTGAATGCTCAAAATGTACATCACATTCCAATTATTCTTTCAAAATCTGGGAAAACAAATTTTTAATGGATTGACCGTTAATAAATTAGTTCCCTCCTGTCATTTTAAGTGAGAGGTTTTATGTATTTTGTGCTCGTTCTTCGCTGAGAGGTTTCGGTCTGACTCCCATTCCCATCCTATGTAACTCTTTCATCTTTGAGACACTTTTCATAGCAATGCAATCAGAGTCAAGAATCAGCACACGTATCTTTCTCCCATAAAATTGCACTGGGCTATATTTTCAAACAAACCATTATTCAGGGTAGAAATATCCTCCGGTTTCGCCCTTCCTTGTTCAGCCTATGTATGTACGGTACCTTCTGCCCTGCATGGCTCGTGCTGAGGCTTATCTTGACGTCAGGCCAGACTTTACTAACTGACTGATAAGGAATATAAGTGCTTTTAACGTGAATCTCTGTTTTCCATCAAAAATGGAATGAAAAGTGGCCGATTCTCTTCTTGCATACTCCAGGAATTTTCCACATGATAATTTTTGTGGGAGGGTAGAATAGGAATTAATTTATTTGCAAAAAGGGTGCAGCCCATTTAATTTATCATCTCGTCGTATATTAGATTTAAGTGAAAATACCGAATGAACAGAATTAGCCCGCTTTTCATTATTCCAAGTAATCAAGTAATCCGTAAATCCTTACGCCCAACCATGATGTCTAATGTGCAAAATATGATGTTTACATTGGAATTCAATTCCGTCAATATTACTTTGTATTTTCAGATGGTTGCCGTAATGCCCATTGTCCTGAGGCTAAGGAATGTCCTCCAGACAGCTACAGACATCCCGTATTAATGGACTCAAGTCAAGCCGAAGTTTGTTGTCCTCCCCTTCAACATTGTCTTTGTAATCCTGGACTAATTTGTCCATCTCCGCCTCCGTGTTCCGACGGTTTGCTTACAAGTACAGTAACGAGTCAGACCGGTAAACCTGGCTTTTGCTGCCCAACTTACGAATGTATACGAGAACATACAAACGGTACTAAACTCTTGAATATTTCTACTACTTTTTATGTACCACAAAATTAACCCGAATTTTGGAACACCCTGTAATTGGAGCATATAGGCACACCCAAGAGTTTGTTACACTTCCAGATACTATGTTGAATTTAAGCAAGACGTTAATTATTTGAGAATTCTGCGTAAGTAGACAGAATTCTTAATTCTGTATTTAAATATTTGAGAGAGACAGGCGAGACTAATTCATAACTATGAACGAGCCTTTTCCCTTTGAAATCCTTTTTTTTTTAAATAGGTCGACCAACACAATGAGATGAAAAGGTTAAGTTTAGTTTTTGCATGAGATATGGAATAAGATAAGACGATGAGCACACACGCATAGGTGATGATGATGATGATATGAGAAGAGGATAAAAAAGGCTGATAAAATTAGGAGAAGGAAATGGGTCGAAGAGTATGTTGTGCATGCAAAGTATTCTTATCCTCAAATGCCTGCCTGCCTCTGTATGTAAATGACACGACTAGACTGTATGTATACCAAGTCTAAGTTTCCTATGCTTTCTCTTCTACTTTCTCTCTACAGTTAGGACGGCGACCCAAAAAAGAAGAGAAAGCTTGTCTCTGTCTCAACTCGTTTATTCAAATCCCTTATCACACGAGCCCTACTTCACCTTACTCACACTTTCATAGTGAGAAGTAGAACATTTTCCTCGTAAATTTTGGATTAATTATCAACGTTAGTCAAAAATGAAATCTACTATTATGAGTCCTGAGGAAAAACTTATGGGTTCTTTAGAGTCATTACCCAGAATAAATTTTTTATGGTATGTGCATGTGTATTAAGTAGCATATGGTATGGTGGATATAGTACGTACATATGCAGTTCTACGACTTTCAACTCCTTATGGTTCGGGGTAATTAATATTTGTGGTCGGATAATCCCTTAAGAGTAATTATGACTTTCGGCGTTCGTTACTCTTTGTGCTCGATTTAATTCGGAGGATCTGTAGTCAACTCCCGTGCTCCAATTCCAATAATGTATTCAACAATTTATGATTCATTTTAATTTATAAGGGACAACTGAAATTGGAATTGAAAGGGACAATTGTTCCATGAATGGAGAAAAATATGATTCTGGACAATCCTGGACACACCATGAAGATTGTACGGAATGTGATTGTCATAATGGGGTTGTATCCTGTCAACCGATTCAATGTGATATCCATCCTGAGTGCACTGTGGTCAAACCGCTACCCGGTTCCTGTTGTCCAGTGTGTGCTGGTAAGTACACTTCATAATATTTCAGGCAACACTGCAACAAAGTGAAATATTCATAGAAGCCGAAGCCATGATTTAAATCGCCGAAGCCATGATTTAAATCGCCGAATACTAAAGCCCGTGTATATTTTCGAGTTATCACAAACCAGTGTCGAAGAACTAACCTGGTACTTCAGATCTACAAGACGTCCTAATTTTTACAGACTAGTCCCCTGGTGGCGGTCTAAGCCAAAAAGTACGATTTCACCTATAAATCACCAGTATTAGGTTTATCGACTTATAGTATAGGTGCCCGGAGAGTAGTCTACAAAAACTTGTGCAATGCAGAAAGTATGAGCCCGGCTTCGAGGCTGAAGGAGTAATTGGAAACCCGGAGAATGGATTTGGGTGATGTTAAGGATCTACGTACGTACGTACTACAATCTCTGCATTGTAAATTGTGGGAGATCAGTTTGCATCTGAACCTCCCAGCACCATTTTCAACCCCAAACTGTTCAATTATAAATATCTAACTCATACCAAGGTATCGATCCAGAAATGCAGATTTTCTAGGGCGAACAAAAATAAAATTGGTATGAGTGTGAACACTGGACTTTGTTTACGTACAAGGTGGCTCACAAAATTCTGACCAGTTCTGAATGACCCTAACACTGAAATACATGATCAATGGCCCACATTTTATTTGCCACCTTCCTATATACATTCTCTGTTATATCCCACGATAGTGGACATTAAAAATGAGTTATGAGATAATGCAGTACATAAATCCCATGGAGAGCGATTGAAACAGATTATGTTTTACGAGTACATATTGGGTCGAAGGTCAGTACTAATGGGTTGGTATGAACGAATGCTTCGAAGATAGGAGACACAAGGAATGCCCATTACGTTTGCTCGCATTATTGCTCAGAAATTCTATGTTCAGTTGACAATACAAAATACACTGAACAGATCACTTACTATTCAGAGTTGTGTGAAGGCATTTTCCGCAGGATAAGATATCGACAACTCCTTAAAATTTCATGGGCTAGGCAGGCAGATAACGTAAGAATGTGGTAATGGGGCAGAATAACGCATATACATTTTTTAATAGACTGATAGGATAAATTCTTACCCGAAGTTGGATTGAGATTTACATAAAAAAGACGCCAACATAGTTCAACTCCGGTAAAACAATGAACGGGGGTAATAAGAGCATTCCGCTTCGTCAGAGTGCATTTATTATGTATAATCGTGTACTGTGTATTCAGGATGCATGACAAATTCCGGAAAAGTGCATAACAACTCTGCCGTTTGGGATGAAGACCCATGTACGACTTGTGAGTGTTCAGAAGGTCGTATAAAATGTCATGCAGTCATGTGTCAAACGACCTGCTTGAATCCTGTTCCAGTGCAAGGGGAATGTTGTCCTCAGTGTGACGGTTAGTCCATGTACAAAACATTTACAGATTTCTTCTTGACGACCTAAATAAATTTAATTTGCTCTTACTTCCTCTTAAAAGCACCCCGTTGTCGTTTTAATGGTGAGTCCTTTGATGTATGTAATGTAGATGAACCTGAGTGTCCATTTATGGAGTGTGAGGAGCTAGAGTGCCCGAATGGTTTCCGCCTCACACACACCGGATGCCCCACATGTGAATGTATTCCATGTCAAAGTATGGTTGAGTGTACTAAAGAATGTGAGTTTGGTTTTGAAACAAATGAAGAGGGATGCCCGGTGTGTCGATGTCATCAAGGGGAAGTGGGTATTCGTGTTAGTCATCATCAAATTCAAGAGCGCTCTAGACCAGGAACAAATTCTACAATCCGATCACAGTCATGTGACACGTCTACTTTGGATGGAACATCACATCCGGATGGAGAGGAATGGTTAGAGAACTGTAGACGATGTATATGTAAAACTGGGATGGAAATGTGTTCACTCATTTCATGTTCTCCACCAAAATGTGAACATCCAGTTCTTTACCCTGGAAGTTGTTGTCCAATGTGTCCAGGTAAATATTTTATGAGTTTAACCGAGGAAGTCCGTGTCCTAAATATCCCTCCTAATTTTTAGGTCAATTCGTTGAACAGCATTATTTTGAGGATGACGTCTCATCTGTTTGTCATGGATCTTCTGATGGAATTCAACATATAGAAGGAGAATTGTGGAAACTTGGCAAATGTTTGACCTGTACATGTGACAATGGGCAAGTTTTATGTAGGGCTCCTGAGTGTCTCCCAACACCATGCCCTCAATCCTTGATGGAATCCGAAGGAAATTGCTGTTCGAAATGTCATAATAATACGTTCAACGTATTAAGTGATAAAAATACCATCACAAACTCCACAGATCATTCCAAGCTGAATTGCTTTTCGGATGACTCTCAAAAAGTTTACAGGGATGGCGAAATGTGGAAGGTATTGCCATCAAATTAAAGACAGCAGTATGCAGTAGGGAGAAAATGAGAAAAATTCTTGGTGAATCACTAAGCTAAACATTTTTAATTTCAGGTTGGGGCATGTCAGAGTTGTATTTGTCAGGATGGGCAAGTTCTATGCTTTTCAGGAGGAAAGTGTCCAAGTCTTGAGTGTGAGCGTCCAGTCCTAGCCAAAAATCAATGTTGTCCCATCTGTCTCGGTCAGTGAAAGCTTCAAGTCAGAATCTTGTCATTTATCATTCCAATCCGACCCGAGTGCTCGTGTGTGTTGGTCCTTGTCTACTTTCTTCAGATAAACAGCAAGTATAGCACACACAAAAATTGAAGCAACGGCTGCTACTTGCCCTGCCCTTCCTCGTTCGTCCGTACTAGTTTCTCAATATTATGTTCTTGAGAAAGGTGTTTTTTTTTTGTGCAGCAGACTGCAATATTCATTACGAGAACCCACATCCCTATACACATTCTAGTTAGCGTTAGACAGGAAAAGTCTACAAAAAAGCAGATAAGAGAATAGTCATTGCCTTTTTTCAGTATTTTTTTTTGCTTGAGCAAGAAAAATCACACTTAAAGTGTCACACAACGTTGGAATGCGGGTGCTTGGTTAAAGTTGAACATTCACCCACCGCCCTTATAAGAAAAAAAAAGAAAGGAAGAACCCTGTCCTGTCCCATCTGTCATTGTAAAAGTTCGGATGTCCCACATGCAGTAGATTATTCAGTCTCTTTTACCCTTTTCCATACAAACTTACACTTTCGAAGAAACATGTGCTTGCGTTAAACAAAGCGTATCAGCCAAGTTATATTTTTTTTCCTTGTCAAAACTCTTGTTATGTTACGTACGTACTAACATTCTACCCGCAATATGCATTCACTGTTTGTCCCATCAATTTTACTCAATTTTACAAAGTCAACCCTTGATGCAATCTTGGAATGACTTTCTCTATATTATTACGAAGGTGTCTGTAGCGTAGTTATACAGAATTCCATTGATTTTTTGCTCTGGTGAGGGTTCAATCTTTCGGGCAAACAATGTATGTTCATTGCTGTATTCTACACTAGCCATTTTTAACTACCATGGCTATTTTCCTTACCAGGTGATGAAGGAATGCGAATGCTTGACCACACCAGTCAATTAATGAGAGCATTTAGATTACGAATGTAATTGTGCAATTTTCCTTGAAATTATTCTTGCAGATGAGGCAGTAAGAAAGGTTGTCGCAGACCCTACCATTATAACTGGGGCGGACCAGTTCGATCAATCAAGTAAGTTTTACCATTTAATAAGGCGGAATTGGGGTTAGAAGTTCAAATCAGTTAAAATGAAATCAAATTTTTCTTTAAAAAGGAATTCGAATTAGAAAATTATAAAATATTAGAAAAGTGAAGCCCGTCTGTTGGAGAAAATGCGCTTTCTCCTTTTGCTTTTACTCTATTGAATTGACCATTTCGATTGGTCTAAATAACTTTTGTGTCAACTTTATATTACACCTTCTTTATTTCATTCTTTGTTACTTTCATTTTCTTCTATATCAGGTACAACATCCAGACGAATTATAACAACTGAGTTTGGATCGAAATCACCACAAATGACTTCAAATGATGAAATTAATTTTGACAAGAGTCAGAGCTCGTATTCAGTAGGGCTTGAGATGAATCATGTTGTATTTATTAGTGTATTCCTGTGTGTCTCCCTTCTCCTCGTTGTCTTCATCATTCGAATATATTATTATCGTCGACAAACTAGACTAGCAAAACAGATTCCATTCCATTGTTCAAACTCTTCAACAACAACAACCCCACCAATCACCCCTGAATGCTTTTATAAGTATGAAAATTGTACTACACTCTCGGAACAAAAAACACCATTATGCCACAATAATCACAAAAGTAATGAGCCTCGAAACACCAGTTTAATCTTAAATACTGACAAAGTCTAGAAGTTCATAATACACACAACAAATTACTACAAATGATTGCGTGGACGTGGTGTAGTGCTCTGGACTAATCCTTGTTCCCAATGAAAAATTGCATATCCGGTGGGATACATTGTCGTATTCCTACAATTATTTTAATTTTAACGACAATCCCTTTGGACAAAATATTTATTACAACTCAGTTAAAAAAGCAAAAGAAAATTGAATAAAACCCTAAATAGTGGTGTTCTACGAGATTCCAAGAATTTTCAGCCTTGAACAACTCTTCAAACTTTGTGTTATTCGTCTTGACGTGGGTAAGCTTTTCTAAACTTTACTGGAGCATAGTCTCAGAATTATTATGTATTATTTGTATATGTTCAATGCTACTCCGGTACATGTGTTTACCGCATGAACGGGGTGGTTCAGAACTATATGTAAATGATAAGTAAATGATCCTAAAAGGAGATTAAAAGTAAATTAGTGGAACGCTACTAATTATTTATATGTTTGTATACCTCTAGAAGGATTAAAACATGGGCTCCTTCGGCTACAAGGGTTGAAGAAGAACCAAGAATATACATACACAAATAACCTTCTATTTTCAGATAATTTTTTATGTGTGATGAATTCGAAAATGTGCAAACCAACAAAATATTTGATTTAATCTACCAAAAACATATTTACACCAATAGTCCAGCGTTTATTTAAAGTCTAGTGTCCCAGATTCTATAAGTTATTAAAAAATTAATGCGTGTACTTCAGATGTGGTAATTGCTTGCTTCTTGATTGAATTAATTATATACTTGTATAACTGTACTGTGCATATTTCTGGAATTATTTCACACCATGGGAAATCTGAGCTTAAAATATTTAGAATATCCACTATTCCAGTAGTTAGCCTCTGTGTGATTGAAGATAATACATATTGTTAGATTAAAAATTGTCAAAGAGATTTACTAATTTGAATTTGTATGCTGATGTGAGCAATAAAGTGCGATTACAAAATTATTGAGTAATATAATCTTTCTTGCCCAGAAACAAACGCGAAAATAAAGAGTATACGACTTGTCATTTTCTAAAAATCGGAAACCAGCAAATTGACTCGCATTGGTCGGATTTATTATTACACAATTTTGTGGCAAGTAATTTCTGTTCTTCCCGTTACAAAATACAAACTCCAGTCTATCTTCATTTGTGTCATGAAATATTCTTCTCGGTCCCAGAAGATAGAGTAATTTGAATATATTTGAACTTTGCATTGTGTAAACCACTATTTTGTATCAAATTCGTCGAATTTAAAAAAGTAGTCCTTTGAACTAATATTAATGGGTCCGCAAAGTCCCAGACCCAAGGCCAAAGCCAACTCCCTCGG
This sequence comes from Protaphorura tricampata, assembly GCA_034698835.1. Classification (NCBI taxonomy): domain Eukaryota; kingdom Metazoa; phylum Arthropoda; class Collembola; order Poduromorpha; family Onychiuridae; genus Protaphorura; species Protaphorura tricampata. The sequence goes on along the minus strand of JAQGCB010002427.1, from coordinate 3,230 downwards.
CTGCAATCAAACGTTTGTAGCAACCTTCACAAATAAAACATTTCGCGAAATTAGTAAAGAATAATTGTCAAATTCTTAAATAACTAATTTTATTATTTAAAAAAAAATTACCTGTGCAATACAGAGTTCCATTGTCCTCATTCACTGTAGTTGTCTCAAGGGATTTTCCACATGAACAGCAGACGTAGCAGCGTGAGTGATACACACCATGATACCCGTATTTTCTCTCAGCAAAATAAACTGGTAATCCTGTCAAAAATTACAAATTACTCAATTCAAATTAAAACTAACGAGGAATTTCTAAGATCTAAGATTAATTTCTAACAAAGACCTGAATCCTGAAGGACATTTAACGTGCTGATTAAATTTTAATAGTAATTGAAACAATTAATGGTAAATCGGGTAAATCACTGATAATGCTCACCACATCGCTGGCAGAGTTCTTCTCCGTTGTTTGAATGACTGCTATGGGTTGAGCGTCGACCATAGGATTTTGAGATTCCTTGCCTGGACGAAACTCTGCAGTTTGTTTGTTGTGGTGGTACGGATACGGGCCGAGACTGATGACGTGGTTGGGCTGGCCGACATGGCGGTGGCTGAGGTGGTAATGGTCGGCACTGAGGTGGTGCTCTTGGAGCTGGGCGGCAATCGGGTGGTAGTGGTGGTAAGGGCTTGCACTGAGGTGGTGGTGCTCGTACCGGACGGCAATAGGATGGCGACTGTCCAACCGATAAAGACTGGAGTGATGCCCTTGAACTTACGATTGGCCAGCATCGAGCTTCTTCTTCTGGGTCACATTTTTTAAGAACTGTGGGAGGTGGAGGAATAATTTGATGACCATAGTGTCTTGGAGTTGGATGTTTACCCCAGTACAAATATCCTTTTCGAAATGGAATTTGATCGAATGGTTTCACGACCACAGCCTTGTTCGTTACTGGGAATTGTCGTAGATCAGCCTTTGAGCTAGTTGGAGTGACCACGTAACAATCCTCCTAAAAGTAGTAGATATTTAATATTTTCTATTTTTGATCGAACATAATTACTGGGCTTCTACTTATAAAAATTTACCAATGGACACGTATTAGCGACGAGGGTTGGTTCATTTGGACCGTATCCATAACCTTTGGTACCATAAAGAATGCGATAGCAATTCTTGCAATAAATCTCTTGGTTCTCATGATTCTCAGCCAAATTTGTACTGTCCAAGGATTTGTTACAAACGGCTAATGGTAAATAATATTAATTAGGAATTAAATAATTCGTCAAATTTTGGTTGAGCTTTATTTCAAAATCTCACCACAAGTATAGCATTCCTGATGCCAACTGCATCCGGAGAGAGCAAGACGTTCTTCGGCAGAATAAACCTGCCTTCCACAGCGATGACATGGCCCGGGCATAACTGGCCACTTTTCCGACTGTTGCCAGACGACGCAACAATCGGGAATTTATAAACTAGCAATTCCTAAAACAATGGCCCAACAAATTTTGACTTAATACAGTGCTACTTTTAATATGTACAAAAAATTATCCTTTGAAACTAAATTGAGTATTGTTTACAAAAAAGCAATTTAGATTAAGAAATGGGTCGAGCACATTTCCACCTCTATAATTGATCTAATCTAACAAACATTGCGTTGACAAGGCACCTTCAGCTAAAATACATGAAGAGTAGTTAAGAACATCATTATATAAACATTTTAATGAGGATATGGGAATGGGACGTTAGAAAATAAACTTGTTCCACAGACGTCCATGTCTTTGAAATTAAGGATTTACATTTTATAGTGGCCAAGCCCACATGATAATGCTCACAATTCGGAAAATCAAAAGAATAGCCTAGTATGAATAGCACAGCAAAAAAAAACATGTTTTCGACAGTTTCCCTGGTTTTACGGAGAAATGGAATAAAAAATTGTTTTGAGCTCATGATGCAAAAAGATGAGAAAACTTTTACTTCCATCCAAGTTTTGGTTGGAATTTTGTATGTATTTTTAGGTCCGGACAGTATGAATGGTAAAAGGTGAGACCGTGCGTGGTAGTACAAAGAATTGAATCGAAGAACTGAAGCCGTAGAAGGTCTGAACTAATTCATATTCAAAATGAAAAGTGAAAGCAAAAACTCATCTGTCTTGGTATGGTTGGCACTTGCTCACAGTGCGTAGTTCGTACTGTACCCGCCCAGTCCCAAAACCTCCTGAATAGGAAGTAAGGATAATTGAATCATCATCATCAAAAAGCCCGTGATTGGGAACTCGGAGTCCTCCGACTCCGCTCCGTACCCACTCCGTAATGGAAGATTAATTTGAATGCAAAAGGGAGGTAGAATTATCTTGACATTGAGGTATGAGTGTAAGAGCGATTGAGTTAATTGAGTCCATTTATTTGGAAGAAGAAGTAGTGTAGAGGAGGCAAGACGATTCGTCATTCCAAGCAGTGATAAGTCAACAAGGAAGGAAGGAAATGGAAGAAGATTCACAAGGAAGTTAAGTTGAGCCTCACCTAACAAGGGAGATTTTTGAGTTGTCTAGTGTTGCTTCGGAAAATTAATCTTTATACATGACATGGCTAAAGCACGGCAAGGCGTCCCAGAGTCTGCACAAGCCGTTTCACTTTTGTGTGGTGTAGTTCAATTCCGTGAACTTACACGCACGTTTATACATCATGGCGTGGGTTTTTTCCAAAGGACATTTTAGGCAAGTGATAGATTGGGGTTTTTCCTAGGGCCAAATGAGTGTTGTCTATCGACCTATTCCATGAGAAATACGCTGCGATTCTTGACCATGTCTAACAGAGAATGTAAAAACTAATACGAATATTTTTATTAGAATTTAAACCAAGACTTAACGAGATGTTTTCCAAGATTTTAGATCTTGTCTTGAGTGGTTATTTGGTACCTTTCCATTTCAAGTACACTTTTTGAAACAGCGTGACACTACAGTCGTATATATAATTAATGATTTTTATTATTAAGGTAGTCGGATAACTCTTCAGGTAAAGAATTTCAGAAATAAACAGCTGTCAACACATTGGACCTTTTGCGGACAACGCACCATTGTAATTTGTATTCTTAGTTGCCAACGCTTAGTATTTTGTCCTGCACCAAATCCGTCGAAACCTCTAAATTCTTATAAGAACAATTTCGGGTGTCAGCTATCTTGAATACCTATTTAGAAAATAACGAGTATGACACTGTGGGAGTCTCCCTTGTGGGTAAATCTTGAAGAGGAAGT
>JAQGCB010002426.1:0-11565 GCA_034698835.1 Protaphorura tricampata | reverse complement strand
ATCTCAGTACGTACGTACGTGCAGAACAAAATAATAACCCTTCATTGTTGAGAACTTCCGGAAAAAACTTCTACACATACGACATACATGTATTTTCCTCCTACTTGAATTTTTTACTTGGGGGTGGCCGTGCAACAACAAGCAATATCACACAAAAGTGTTTGGATTTTTGAAACGCTCTCTCATTTTTTGAGTTGAGAGAAATCTATTCGACATTGACTTGGATTGAGGTGAGCCGGTTTTTTAGCTGTTAATCATCATTAAATGACTTTTTTTTAACTGGTTTGTATTTTGCATCCCACGTTTTTACATGCGGCTGTAACATAACATGTGATAGGGGCAGTAGAGCAATCACATTTTTTTTGCAAGCACAGTTTGTAGTAGTTTGTACTTAAATTGGATAAATTTTTCTCCTATTATTTTTCTAGTAAATATTTTTGGATGTGAATTCCATATTTATGAAAAGTTTTACAACACGTGCCCCCAAATGTAAAGTTTAATGAGCACAGAGGAATTGAAAAATAACATTGATTTGGTGCATGGATGGATTGAATGCTTGCATTTGCATTTCTGCATGTACAATTTGAATCATGTCAAAAGTTGTGAGAGCATAAGGTTTGACATTTGGTAGAAAAGGTCGTTGAAGCAAATAAACTTTTATCAAATGATTTCTTTGAGGAACAGTTCAAAATATTTATTAAAATTTAGTACGCAGAAAGAAAAGGAGTGGAGAGAGGTTGGACGCTAGGGTTCAAGTTTAATGTGATTATGACCAGGGCACAGCACAGATTTTAATTAATAAATAATGTTTGTCCTGTTTTTTTTCTATTTAGTCAAGTCAAACAACTTGGAATGAATTATTATTGCAGATGCATTCCAACATTTCAATACTGGAGTGTGTAGTGTAGTGTAGTAAAAATTATTCTGTTGATATTGATAGAAAATAGTGTAGTGTACATAGTTTTTTACCCTCGATAAACTGTGTACGAGTATAAAGAGTGTCTTTGTGATTTAAGTCATCAAATATTTTAACGCTTTGGCTTTACTCTGTCGTGGTCCACCGACTTTAGTAGATTAATTTTGCTTACTTTACTTCACTTCAGCCCGGCCTGCCTGCCTACTTGGCTTAAAATTAAAAGCCTGTTAATTTTCATTCAAATATCACCCAATCATAACTTCTACTTTTCTGACTGAATTAATTCTTCAAACTTCAAATGCATGCAATTTTCAATGAGTTCTATCAATCAATTTTTGGAATCGGGCTGTCTGTGCCTGTGCCGTGTAGTCTGTGCCGTTGAAAATTTTCTTTCAGAGTAAGCACAAATAATAATAGAAATCATTCAAGACGTAGACCACGCGTTCTCCAGATTTGAAGTTAATTAAAAATTAAGTGTCATTTTCTCAGGGAAGTACGTAGTATTGTTTCAAAATTCTCAAAACCAACCAAATTAATGCTGACATTTCTTCACAAAAGTATGTCGTTGTTATGTCTGACATTTTGACTTTAATATTTTCCCCTACTTCTTCCTTGTCTGTCTATCATCGTCAAAAATGTTTAGAGACTTAGTTGTAGTATATGGGAAATTGTGTAGTGGGGAAGGTCAAGGAGAAACAGGAAAGCACAAATGAACAATATTAGGGGGAGAATTCAACCTTTTATTTACGTACTACTTTGTCTTCCTATTGGTCCATAAGACCGTACAAGATGCAGCATCTTTGTAGTGAGAAAAATAATACACAACTAACCCAAGAGACTTTTTCTAATCTTTAGCTGTCATCATGCTGGAAAAACCAGCTTCGCATTTAACAGACCAGGCAAGAAGGCATAGGGGATAGAAAAGTGTTGAAGGTGTCCTTCAAATTAATGAACATTTTAAATTAATTTTTTTTTGGATATTTGCTGAGGAGAAAAATTATTTTGATTTGGTCAGTACTCAAAACGGAAATTGAATTTGACGACACGGACTACTTTGAGTCTGTTATTCCAAGGGAGTTAATTTTTCCATTCGTCAAGTCATTTTTACTTTGCTGACTTTGAATGATTAGAATTGATTGAGTGGCTGATGAACCGTTGTCAACCCTCCAAGCTTAGTTTTGCCTTTAGAATAGATAACCTTTAAGAATGCTGAGAAATTCTGAACTACGAGGCACGGAGGCAATTAATGTTAATTACTCTGTTGCCCGTCTGTCTCTCATAAAATGAGTGAACATGCAGGACTGACAGCAAAAACACGAGAATAATCTTGGATCTAACATTCAAAATCAAAATCTAATTGAAGTAAGGAAGGTAAAGAGCATTAGATGATGAGTCAACGAATTTCATTCAATTTTCTGACTTCTCAGCATTAGTATTATTATCAAGAAGTTACATTTTTATTTCAAACTGTTAGTTGACGGATGGATCATTTAGGGATTAAATTCACGCATGATGATGGGATCAAACACGTATACATACGATAGTGCCATGACATGTCCTGTCATACAGTTAAATCTGGAAATGTCTTCTACTTCTACATATAATCAACTACTGGCGGCCTCCACATAGATAGATCCTAATTTAATTTATTAATTCAAATGATTTCGGAGGTCAATGGGCCAAGGCTCCAGTGATGAAATTTCCTTAACTCTGAGTGCAAGGTTCAACAGTCCGGGTTACTTTACTCTGAGGCATCCGTCCTCTTATTACTAATTCCTTCCCTACCGGCCTAACCCATTTTTTTCACTCCATACAAATTTAATTACTTGCTTGCTGTTAGTCCTCTAGATTAATTTTAATTTTGGGCATGAATGAGCTCTTGTATTAAATGGGCATTGAACTAATTCAAGGCTAATGAGACTACTAGGGGCGTCAGATCAGAATAGTTCTCATCTTGGCATTAGCATGTAAAGTGACTAAACAGTATTAGTATATTTTAAAATTAACGTACATAGATTTTAGTGCTGATGTACAGATATTATAGCTACAACTACTTTTTAATTCCTCGTCAAGTTCAAATTTCACATTTTACCATGCAACAAACTTATGTCCTGTCCTATCCGCTCAACTCTGACAAATTATTTTATGGACTTGTGAACTTCTGATGAAACAATTTTTTTTCCTTAAGTATGCGGATGATCATGATTCATAAAGTTTTGTAGTGTGAGAACGTAAATGTACGTTACGTGTAAAATAACGTGGACTACGGACGGACGACAGAATGTACATGTTAATTCTACTTCCACCCAAATCCCTTTTAGGGCTTAACTTTGCCGTGCTCAACGTTAACTTTAGCTATTAACGTGATTGACCTTTGGAAAAAATGCAAGTACAAGGTCTTTAAATATGGAAATGTACTCTACTCTCTATACTGTCAAGTTAATAAATATGACAAGTAAATTAGTCTAATGTCTCAGTCCTGTCTTTGCTTTTCATTGCAGCAGTTGATCAGTCGTCAATCGTCATCGGACAGTGTTACGGCGTTGTATGTATAGAAAATCTGTACAAGAATCCAACACCACGACCACAATGGAGAACTCTGTTCAAAATGTGATTCAACAATCACAGTTCTTCACAAGACTTTTTAAACTTCCGGTCATCAATTCAGCTGTCGCTGTAGCCACGGACTATTACGGCAAAGCCAAAGTAAGTCAAAAATCAATCTTAACTCAAAAACACACATTCACACACACTTCACCTTAAACTTTCTCTTTTCTTGTTTTTGTTTTTGCGTAATCTCTCAAAGGAGAAACTTTTTTTTGCCAACGTGCATTACCTGTCTATGGGCGTCACTACTTTTAATTCAAGACCTTATGATACTCATTAGTTTACCTGTAACGCACAGTACACTGCACATCATCGTGTACTGTACTTCATTTTAACATGGCCATCCTAGGAATTTCCCCTTTACCGTAGCACAGTGGCAAGGGCTATCATATGGAACCGTAATAGTAATAATGAAGTGTTGATTTCCGTACCATTTTGCTTATTCAATTTGAGAAATAATTTGCTCGCGCTTGTTTTTCCTTCGGTAATTGATAATCTTACAATGCTGAAACACTCGAAGGGGTTAAATAGTGTAAAATGATGAAGGATTAGAAATCCTGTGGTTAAAAAGAGATGGTTAAACTTGTTGTCACCGGATAGACCGGACATTACAACATAATACTATACAATTCAGGCCAGCTGAGACATTTTCTGTATAACTTAATATTTTACTGTTGCAGTTCTCGCCATTATATTTTATGAGGTTATCAATGTAATAATTAGTGATTAAAATCGTCCATACTTGTTCCTTCCTCAATTTATGGTCTCATGTTTTGCACAAGAAGTAAAGTAAAGTAAATCCTTACAAAAAAACGTTCAGAATTAATCCTCAGATCCTGTAAAAGTCTATAGGGTCTGACCAAAGGTCAAATTCCTATGTCCCATGCCCTATGGAATGCATGCATGGAGGAGGCACATGTCCGTCAACTACGTATAACACTACTACATAACACAAAATCATGTAATACTGGGATAGGTCCAGTTCAAAAGAATGAAATGAGTTCAAGACTACAAAATCCTCATGTTGAAAGAACATTACGTATCTTGTTATTTATGTATTTATTTATTTATATTAAATGTTGATTTATTTTTTCCTTCTGGATCAACCGCTGGGCTGAGTGAGTGTATCCCCATGTTCTTATTTCATTCCAATTGAATGCTTCAAATAACTTTTGTACTCTGAACTGACCCTTTTGAGTTCTGACTGTCTCATGCATGCATGCATTCATATATGATCTGATCTGCATCTTGGATTCTGGACTTGAGTATCTCCAAGTAATACCGTGAGTTGATCATGAAGTCAACTCATGAAAATTAAATCCATAGGATTGGATATTAGATTTGTATAATTTTTTTATAGACCCACCGGAGCATTTTAGTGTCTAGTAAACGTTATCAGCAAATAGCACAAAAAAAATGTCTAATGAGATTACACGAGTGTACTTTGGCTTTGAAAGTTGAAGAAGTCGAGACTTTGGGACCCTTCTGCGTCTAATTTTGTCTCAGTGTTATCAGAATGACTTTTAGCAGCTAGGAAGACAATTTTTTGAGGAATATAATTATGTTATCTGAGCGATCCTATTTTAATATGTCTGTTTCATTGTTTGTTTTATAGAATTCAGGTGGGCTTGTCGGAAAAACAATCGGATTAGCAGAGAGTACCAGTTTTGCAGTTGCGGGACAAGTACTTCCATTCGCACAAAAATTTTCACCATTGGCTGCACCGTTACTTCCTCCGGTGCAAAAGGTTGATGCATTGGCAAACTATGGATTGGAACAATTGGAAACCCGGGCTCCAATCATCACGAGACAACCTCAAGAGGTCAGAGAGGATCAGATATTGTACAGTATTGAAATTTATATCATATGAAAATACAAGTTTTTTATCAATTTTTTGTTTAATTTGGAACAGATTGTGACTGAGACAAAGCAACTCGTGAGCACAACCATGAGTCCAGCAGTGAACACATACAATTCCGTGTCAACTGTCCTTTTGGGAAATCCAATGGCACAACTTGGTTTTGATGTTGCTGAAAATATCTTGGACACCGTCAGCAATGTCTTGGATCGGTTTCTTCCTGCCAAAAGCACGGAACAAAATGGTGTGACTTCAAATGGTCACATTAAAGAGTCTACTCCTGTGGATAAATCCGCAAGGGCCGGATTTCTTTTCCGGAAAGCATACTATTTGGGGTCAAGCGTGATCAAACGTGTCCTGGGCGTTGCTCAAAATCGGGTCGAGTCCGTCGTGTCAGTCGGAGACAATGTGGTCAACACTGCTCGCAAAAGTCTGGTAGGTTGATCATGACAATGACAATGAGAATTGGGCCAATTGGGGATCATCTACTGTAAAATTGGAATGAAAGGATTTTTCGATGATGAAGTAGTGGGAGAAAAGAGTGCATGCTTTAGTAAATCACAGTTTAATTAGTAAGTTCGTTTTTTTAGAATTAAAAATAATACTCAATTCCTTAACACCTGCTACGGGTAAAACGTTTGTGAACTCTCTCAAGAAATCTTTCTAGATCTTTGTTATGCTATAAAATGAAAATGAATGCTGTCAAGTAAAAAAAAATCTATACATAGAAATAAAACTAACATTAAGTTACGTTGTTAAAGTAAAATGTCAAATTCTCTTCATTTCATAAAAAATTGGGTTTGAGTTTCTTCATAGTCATTTTTTCCCCTCTAGATTTGATAGAAATTGACCTACAACCCTTTACATCCATCACCACTTATTTCTAGCTCTATTTCTTGATTAGAAGGGCTGACGATGGAAAAACTTTCTTTTTTTCTAATTCCCAATTCCCAGTTCCTTTAACCTATTGACTTTGAGAATAATTTATCTCATTACAGGCAAATATTATTTGCTTGTAACCTTTCACTCCCAGAAGATTAGAAAGAATTGATTAGCTTAACTTCCACTCTGTGATCACGAGCCAGGTCGTGGGAAATTAATTAGACTTTTCTACACTTGACAATAATAGTACTATAGGACTAACAGTATTTTCAATTTGGGAATTAGACTAGATTTAGAAGATGAACAGGATATTGAGCATGTTTGAGAATTTAGATTTAGATCTTAGGGTGGTTTGCTTAATTAGGATCTCAGCTGTGATGACCAGTAGGACACGTTAAGATTGTGCATGCTAAGATACACCTAAGGGGTATTTTAAGACATGTTCATGTGTCAATCTTAAAATTACTAGAATTCCACAATAGTCATTAGCTCTATTAGAATAAAACGAACTTCTTCATTAGAAATTTTAACGAATTCCCACGAAAGCATAAAAATATGCAGATTACATTTAAATTGGGCGTAAGACTGACGTTTTGTTTGTCTCTCTACAGAACAATATGTTGACACCGCCACCACAGGCACCAACGCCAGTTCAGAATGGCGACAGCAAGGGACCACGGAACAACAAACCGAAGAAGTCACAATGAAGTTTTGCCCCTGTACAGTCCGAGAATAATTTTTTGAATGGTTTGAATGTAGGAGAGGAAGTGAAGAATGATTGTAATCTTCGTAATATTAATGGTAGTGATAGTTCAGATATTCTTACGAGGGGCACTTATTATAGTATAGCAATGCTCGGAGACTTGTTTCGTCGAGTCCTTCTAAGGAATCGACACAAGTTACAACTTCAATTTAACCTTCAACAATTTACACTCGTTGTTCATGTCGTTCGTAAAAAAAGTGTTACTCTGAGTAGTTGTTGTCCTAACAAGGCTGATGTACAAAACGCACAAATTATGAGCCCACGTAGACTTAGTCCTAGTTCTAGTAATAGTTCTATCTCAAGCATGACTGATAATAATTGCATGTGTCCCGTGTCTAATAATCATGGGAATAATGGCAGTGGCAATGGTTCTCTTGTTGACCCTGCCGGTGGAAATATTTTTACTACTCTCAGCATCACAGTTGAGATCAAAATCATTCTGGACTCACAGGGGCATACGAAGCTGACCAACAACAATAACAATTATAATAATCCTAAGTGTATTACTCAGTGAGATTATAAGTGTTAAGTTAACGTTAAGTGCATGCATTTCAAAATTATTGTATCTTACGTTGCCGAATTCCAGGAAGAAAATGATGTCAATTGTCAAAATCTCTCATTCGTAATTTTTTTTCTCTCTTCAAAAATCTGTTAATTTTTCACACACAACAGGGAGGAATAGAATTGAAGTGATTTTCTTTGAATGTTTATTATGTACGTAATGCATTTAGGGTTTAACCTTCTTAATCTTAATTCTCTACCACACTTGGCTATCATAAAACTAACAAGAGGACAAACTTGAACTTGTTTGAATTTTTTGTTTTTTTTTCTGCTTCTTCCTCTCAAGACAATCACTTTTTTTAGTGTTACTTTGAATTATTTAAACGCGTGCCTTAATTGTCTGGATGGAATATCCAGGTTAGATGATGTAACTATAGGGTTAAAAAAAATGCGTCAATTTCCAAGTTTACAATTTATACATTATGTTTATTATCAATCCTACAGTTCGAATACATTTATATTGTTCAAGTCCTCTTGTCAGAGAGCTTTCAATTTGCGTAATAAATGAACACAATCAAAAACCAAACAAAAATTAATGTGTACATTTTATTTCCGACTCACGACTATTTTAGTGTAACATTACAGTGCAGAAGTGCAGATCGGGTGTGAAAATCTGTCCGTAAATATAAACCTGGAAATTCTAGGATTCCCTAATGATAACGACATATTTGTACAATATCTTTATTTTAAAATCTCCTAAAAATAACACACAAAACTTCTCGACATTTAATGAATATAATAATGAAACACGCTGATTTTGAACAAATCGCGAATCACCAATGAGTTCGTTTATTCTATTACAAAACGGGGTCCTTTTCTTGATTCCTTCTTTGTGACAATTCAAGATTCGAAGCGTTATTTCCATCAACGTATGAATTTGTTCTTTGCATTGAATTGATAGGTTTGGTTTCTTCATCAGATGGAACCTCCCAATGTAACATGTCATCAAATAAAGCATCATCCGGAACTCTTCCGAAGATTGGAATTCGCAGAATTAAACCTGAAATAATATAATGGTCAAATAAATTTGTACACTTAATTGTGCATATTAGCGGTGGAACCACTAATTGTGATATTGTTAACCTGTGACTGCTCCACCAACGAGGGCAATTCCAAGAGTTACTCCAAGAGCGGCCAACTGATAGAGTGCTTGTTCTTGGGCTGAGCGACCCAATCCGGGTTCTACTCCGTACAAATCATCTTTGATGTCTTTATAGTCTGAACCATTCACATCAGCAGGTGCTCGGGCAGCGTATTGTAGATACAAACTATTCATAATCAATCCAGAATTAATTTCAGCAGCAAAACACAATTTATTTTCTACCAGGAAATATAGGTAACCAAAACTTCGAAAGAAGAAAACCGTCAATTTTTGGTGACCAACCTATTGCCATACTCATTTTCGCTTGCAAGCGCAGCCATGAGAACACCGACCAATCCAGACATGACTCCGGGCATTCCATGCAAGTTGTGCACTCCACATGTGTCATGAAGACCGATTTTTCTTTGAAGAAATGGCTGTGTAATTAAAAAAGGAATACTTTGAATAATACGTTTGGAAATTACAAGTTAATCCATGTATAATTTAGTTTTCTCTTCTATTCAACCGACGGTTTTCGATGCCCTAGAAAAACACACACGAGTATTCCTTTTGAGCTTGGAGTCCGTGATTCGTTATGGCAAATAACAATACATACTCTTAAAAAGCGAATTAGTTCTACCTGCCAAATTTCAGAATATACTCAGCTTACTAAATATCCCTATTAGTACAGTACAAACGAGAACAGAAAGACCTGGATAACATAACAATTACTGATATGTAGTACTCAAGACACTTCAGAGTCACACATCGACATTTGAGTCGAAAACTTTCATTAGACAACTCCGACAAAATTAGTCACTGACAACTGGAAGGGTCTAGTTCTAGTATCAGTTAAAATAAACTAATAATTTACAAATCAGCCCACAGTTGCATGTTGCATTCTGGATCCCACACCAGAAAATAATTTCGAAAGCTTAAAACCTTAAGTCTTGATAGGTGATTTAGAGGCAGAAGAAAAAAAGCACGAGGAAAGTGTATAATGATTTAAATAAGTGTCGGGTAGCCTAAAATCCGTAAAGACTAACTACACAATATTTCGCAGGATAAAACATTCATATCAAACATTTACCGTAATGTACACATGTCCAACCACGGAAAGCAATCCTGCAAGTGACCCAATTAAAAGTGCTCCAAATGGTCTGATCTGAATAAGAAGAAAATTAATTGATTATTTTTTAATCCAGAAGTATATCTTGTCCAGTTTAAAAGAGTTTGAAATTTTTTGCAATTTTCAAATCACCATAAGATCCGCCACGGCGCCCACGGCTACTCCACCTAAAAATATTCGTAAGAAATTTTTTATTGGTCATCTTGCTCAAAATAGCGAACCAGCGAATAAAGGAACAAACCAGCGAGTGATGCATTTTGAATGTGAACCATGTTGAATTTATTTTCTTTGCTCAGAATTGAAGAAACGGCAAATGAAAAGATGCAAGAACCCGAGAGTGACAAGACAGTATTGATGACAGCCCGATGTTGATCATCTCCTACAGCCATTGCTCCATTAAAACTTGGCCAAAATAGCCACAGGAACACCGTGCCTACAACCCAAAAAATATATTTATAGTAGAGCCAAATTAATGACGGATAAAGTCGTCGCGTCAAAACATAATTGCTTCTAGTTGTACGCATGATTTCTAGGCTTTAATTCACGCTGTTTTAAGTAAATCCTTCCCCATTTCAAGGACCACGAGCATCTAAGAATATGTACGCTTGTGTGACTATTATTATAGTATTGTCTGTATAATATGCACATTTCATCTTGACCTTTTTTGAGCTCAACTTGAACTGGAGAAACCTTCGCAAAATATTTTGGTGGTAGGAACGCACAGAAACACAAGGAATTAAATTTGTTTTTACGTGTTGGAATACAAAGAAGTCGTATTTGCACGGTAGATTTCCCAGATTACAATTACAAACAAAGGGCAACGTGGGGATAAAGACGCAAGCCGCGATTTCAAACTATTAAAATTGTCCTTGAAATATTTCCACATACCGACCATGGAGAAAATATCCGAAGTGTAGGATGCCTCTTCATTTGTTGTCGTCAAATCAGACTGTTTTCGCAAGGTCCAACTCAGGGCAAGGCCAAAGTAAGCACCGAATGTATGGATCCACATGGAACCTCCAATATCAATAGCCTACAATTCAAAACCATGCATAATAATAACGTATTCAATTTTTTTCTGTAAAATTCTACTGATTGATTTTCTTTGTAGGAAATAACTACAGGTCCCATTTTATCCTAAAATGTTCAATTAGTACTAAATTTTGGTCTCTCCACAATTGTCTATTATTGCATTAACTAATAGTCAATGAGGTAAACCACACAATTCCGGTCGCAGACTGTACTCAATTTAGATTGTTCCTATTTAACTCATTGTAAACCATCACAGGTCACATAAAATTTCTGTAATTGATGCCTTGTTATACAGGGCCATGAAAGTATGTGATAAAGATTCACTTTCAGAGGAAATCGTCTCCATAAAATCTCAACTTTGTCGAAATGGCTACCCTCTAAAATTAATTGATTCTAGATTTTCAAAAATGGAAGCAAAGTTTGAAGCAAATAGTTTCCCCAAATCAGATGCAACACCACGTATGATTCTTCCTTTTATGGGTCACCTTACGTACAGGATTACAAATTTTCTCCGCCGATCACTTGGCTGTGACTTCGGCTACATCCCGGGGAAGAAAATTGGGCAATTAATTTGTAATCAAAAAGATAAACGAATCCCACATCCCGTCGGAGTCTACCAAATTCCATGTATTTGTACCTCGAAATATATTGGCGAAACCGGACGAAATCTTTCCCTTCGTTTAGCTGAACATCAGCGGGATGAGAAAAATCGTAACCATAAGTCTGCGATAGCGAA
>JAQGCB010002425.1:0-11569 GCA_034698835.1 Protaphorura tricampata | reverse complement strand
CTTCTTCAGAGTTGCTTCCCATTTGGCCTGGGGACTTACATATTAATTATGTAGTTACCCTAGTAGTAGGAATAACCAGTGGAGAAACCCCTCCTTAAAGCAGCCCGGGGGAGAGCAGGTCCGAGGAATTGAACCCCAGCACAGCGAGAGCGATTGGTACATCTGCACCACTACGCCATATGATAGACCTGTATAGAATTATTCGTTAATTTGGAAAATGGTAGGCTGAATTTTTCTGTCGATATATTCTACATTATTTAAAAGAACGGCAAATTGACCCTATTGGGATGGCATGTCTGAAAAAGTCCATTTGAAAAATCGTTCATATTTTAAGACTGAAATCGAGTTCAGTGACCCATCGTTCTTACGACGTACGCGAACGTAAAATAAAATAAAGTTGTATGCGTACTGCACAGTAAATATGCACGTAAATTCCTTAGGAACAATACAGTAGCAACTAGCAACCACGGCACGGGAGTATTGAGAGACTTATGTATGTACATAATCCAAACCATGCTGCAGATTACGAATGTACCATCTAATCAGTTCCGGTTGGTGGTCATCGGGCAAAAACTGGGATAGATAATCATCCACATCACTAGAATGTATTTTTTGAAGAGATGCCGTACTCGTACTGGTACTATGGAAATGCATAAATAGTAGCTGATGAGATAGTGTTGGTGCTGGTGCTGGTACAAGGAGATTCCTGAAATCCATGGAAGGACAATATGGCACGGCCCAAACACCCAGAGATCATTTGAGTTCTTCTCAGAATTTTCATCAAAAAACTTTGAACTGAACTGAAAAGGAAATTGATGAAGGAGTGTTCTACCTTATGGGGCCCATTCTGACTGACTCTTTCATCATCCAATATCTATTCAAAATCATGATGAAGGAAAGGAGGAAAAACTAGAGTAGAAAGAAGAGCTAGTGTAGAGTGTAGACGTGTATTCCAATTCCAAGTAATCAGAGACTCAAATTAAGGGTGCACAACAAAAACTGAATTAAAAACATGAAACAGACTTCGTCCGACGAGACCATCCGGAATTTCCGGAAGTCATCTCTTGTAATTTTAGTCGCACACAAGAAATTTTTCTTGGTGTTCCAATTTTTTTTAGAAAAGCTGTTTCAGTTTTTATATAAAAATTAACACACGCTGTGCTATCTAAATCTCAACCTCTGTAAGACCGAGAAATTGAGCCACACTTCAGCGAAACGGCAAGGGCAGACCTGTACCACTATGCTGCGACGCCCTTGCTGTTTTTCAGTTAATAATTGCTATGTAATAAGATTTCTGGTCATCCTTGATCCATAGACATTGTAATTTTGTAATATTTGTATTATGGTTCCCAATTCCCATTGTTCCTCCATTGTAAACTTCCCATTAAAGATGAGTTGCACGCATGATTATTGATTAGTTTGTTGTAGCCAAGTTCTAGAAGGACTCAAGCGGATTTAGCCACAGGATATTTTTCGCAATCGGGCAAGGGTGGACATTCAGTGCATGTATGGTGTGCATAGTGTATCTAATTCACAAAAGACGCGGGTTGAGTAGAAAATAGAAGAGCTGCTTGTGTCTAATCAAAAAAAGTCGATTCCTGACTTCATTCAGTTCAGTCCGTTCATAATATTAATTTTCTAGGCTTTGGCTACTACAATTTTAGCCATTCTTCTACCCTTGAGAGATAGCTAGTTGAAATAGAAAAGAACAAGAGGAAGGATATCCCTCGGATGGATTCAATGAATAGATTCGGGGGTTTCACAAAAGAATGAAGAAATTATAATGATCTCGTAGCTCCATGCATTGCATTGCTTCTTGGTGGTCACCCAACTATGTATAACTTTTGTCCTTTTTTGTATCTACTCACATCCTCGATTGATTAAATATCGGACAACGATGCGCGATATCCCTTCAAATTGCGGAACCGACGACGATGAGCTCCAAATACTGCAGTTCTGTTCTCTCAGTGTATGTATATCAAAACCCTCGAGATTACAGAAAATAATTGCAAAAATAATGGTTAACAAATACTAAAAAAAATTGTTAATTTGTTGAGAGAAATAAATTCCGTGAAAAAAAATAATCGTAATGAACTAAAAGTTTTAACTCTGGATGGGAATTTTGGTTTAGAATTAATTAAGTGAACATCTCATCTGTCAGTGGATCCCTGCGTATGTATGTCTGTCGATTGGAGTTAACAGTATTTATGGGATATGGGAATAGTAGGAACAGTGAAAGTGATTCTCTGCGGACGTATGAGTAGGTATATGTAATGTGGCATCCTCAGCCTCAACCCATTTGATTTTTACAACATGCCAAACTCCGTTATCTCTCCCAGAGAGAGAGAGAGATGAACTAATCAGTGGGCTCACATTAAACTAATCCCTTCAATTCCATGAAAAAGATCAAGTGTTCATCTCCACACATGTATACATACGAGTACGTACTGTAGGTATGAAAGGACAGATTTATGATGTCAATATAGCATGGGAAACTTCAATTTGTCTTCTTTATTCAACTCGTGACTAACTCATATGGCATGGGATGTCGTGGTAAGAATTGTTTTGTAGGATATGCCTGCATGCCGCATCAGAGCACAGCACAGCAGAAGCTGTCGCGGTGGGCCAATAATTTCCAAAAATGGAAAGTTTGACATTCATCATTTTAATTTTTGTTGAGGTATTTTGACTTGAGAAAGTTTGCTTCGGAAACAAATTGAAACAAGGGATGATTGGGAAAAATAATTGCGTGCTAATTTTGAATGAATTTTTAAAAAACGACCACGATTTTGGAGTATTTCTGTGTATTTTTCACATTCAGCTCAAATTGTCATTCTAATTTCAAAACCTTTAGTATATCCTTGTCCCTCGAGAATAAGACTCAATCTTCAAATTCTCACTTGAGGTTAGAGTTCCACTAAGGGAGCACGAGTACGATACTTAAAAAAAACTTGTGTCCGGAACTTGTTTGGCACGGACGAATAATAGACGACCTGAGCGAAAAACCGCAAAAATGTAGAATTCACATTCGCACTTGTCAGACCCACTAATTTTTACCTGTGTTCAGTTCAGTTATAATGAGCACACGCGAAAACCACAGAAACGTGCTTGGGGTTAACTTCAATAGTAGCGTGTCCAGGAATGTTTGCGCGAACACGAGCACATGCACAACGTCCGGTGATGATGACCAAGAAAGTCCATAAAAGAAGCAGACGACGACAAGACAATGACGGGAAACCGCAAGGATGTGCATAATGGAATGAATGAACCCATTAGACACGAGATTGTAGTTTATGGCTATCCACAGGCCACAAACATACGTCTGTCGTTGATCATCTGAGATGGTCCCGGGCGTTGGCCCTTTTCTCGTTCAAATTTTTGGGTCGTGGTCGTGGTTCGCCTTATATTTTTTATTTATAGACAACATGGCCTGGCCTGGATTTTTTAAAAGTTTTTTTTTCTCCATTAAGCAAGTTATAAACGCCTTGGCCAAAAGTGAAAATGGTCACTTGACTAATATCTTTTCCTAACTTATTTGCCCAGTCGTATAGAAATTCGCGCATGGTGGTGTTAATTTTGACTTTCACCGAGACTTTCACCTTGAATTCCTACCAAGTTACGAATTCATGGAAATTAAATTACATCCGATTTTCTATACAACTTGCAGGGCTAGTGTGTGGCTATGTTCAATCCTTTGTTGTACAGAACTGCGTATTGTAACGAGACGGACCTACTGTGCTGCATTGCATTGGATTCTGTTCCCCATTTTATTTCATAAAAAGAAGTTACGGACAAGATTTACGACACTTTGAAGTCAAAGGAAGGCAGAAAAAGATAGAGAAAAAAAAAATCTCAGTGAGTGGGAAGACGAAGAGGACATCCATCCAGAGATCTTGTGCATCGTATGTACTAAAGTCTCCAGTAGAATTTTGTAAAATACGGACAAAACTGTACAGTGCACTGGAGTACAAAGAGAGCCTTGTGCGTTACGTGTGTTCACTTTTACTTACTTAGTCCAACAATGGTTAGTTTGAGATTTTACACACTATGAGTGGGTGAGAGAGTCTGCGGTTGAGCACCCTGCTGTGAAACTCAAGTTCTCTCCAACTTAACTCCCTATTCATCTCTCCAGTCTCTTCGTCACATCAATCCGACTCCAATGCAATGGGGCTAAGAATCTGTTAACGTCTTCCACTTTTTCTTCTAAAAAAAATCAATACTTCTAGAATATGGAAATTAAATAAAGACATTTTTTTTGTATATATTCGATTATGTGAATTAATGAGGTGTATTTTAAATTAATTGGCATTTTCAAACAGGAAAATCAGTAAGAGCAAATAATTGTGTATCAGAGAATTCTAGGAAATGTAGAATTCTGCCTGCAGTACATACTACCATTAAAATCCCAAAAATTAATTAATAATTGTGACATTAACATAGAATGGGATGTTATTCTATTTTGTGTCATTAGTAGTCTATTGACACTCTCCGTGATTTGTAAACCATTATTATTATAGTTAGTCAGGTATGGAAGGAATGGAAGGAATGGACATAACACAACATAGTTTACAAGACGGTTAATAATGGGAGATAGCCACACAGTGGAGTGAAGTGCAGTGGACCAAGTCCAACTTGCACATCATACAAGTAACCTAATGAAACACAACAATCAGAGACCATTGTCCGTTAATATAATGAATGCAATCCATGTAATCATCATCACAATCACAATCACAAGAATGACAAAAAGTGAGAGTGTTAAGGCAAAGGCAAATGCCAAATCCAAAGCCTGTTAGTCTTCAATAGACGGACTACCGCTCGTCCGCGCACAAATAAATACGTATGATAATGCCACTCACTGACGGCTCACTACTTTTTTTATAGACTTTCACTCCGTCAGGCGTCTATTAATGTAATTCTGGGTGGCCAGGCCATGACTCCTTTATGTACACACGTAATAAATGAATACAGCTTCCTAAATACGAACGAGTTCTTCACAAAGTAACCATTTTTCATGTAAAAATTTAATTTGATAAAAAGTCAAGCCGAAATGCTGCCACGGGCATGCTACCAGGTAAAATACTTAGGATTCTCTGTTGGAAATAATTTGTCAGTCAAAAAGCCAATCATATTCGTGACCAGAACACTTCTTAGCCCTGAAGATGAGTTTTTACAAGTAAAAGGGTTCCCTCGTGGCAGACGTCTTCCTTCTTTACTTTCCTCGAGCGAGAGAGTGAACTTTGACCTTTTCGTACAACTAGTGTTATGAGTCGTGTTTTTGATGCTAGTAGACAATGCAGCTCAGCAGTAGCACAGTTGTGCGGCACAGTTATGGGGAAAATTGGACCGTGGAGAACAGTATGTTTGAGCTTCGGGTTTTTTAAAAGATTTGTCTTCTGCGGGAGCACTTCCAGCACTTACGGTACTTTTTGGACAAAAACATTACAAAAACATTTTCTTTTACATATGCGACCGATTCAGACAACGGGGATTTTTTTAATTGAGACTTTTAGAAATTCTTGTCGTTTGTACTTTGTAAGTTAGAACTGTACATGCATCTATGATGTGATTGATTTTGATTTGATGAATTTATTAGACATTGAGACAATGAAGAATTTGGAGGATGCGGCATGCGGGACACATAATGCGCGTGCATGGGTCAGATTAGATTAATGAAATGACTCGTCGAAAAAATCGTGCTATTACATTCATTTCAATTAAAATAACCATAAGCCAAACAATAGAAATATTATGTTACTGCATGTCCTGTCGTTGTTATTCTGTCGTAGTAGTAAAGTAATTGTGAATTACCCTTACATTTCTTATGTTTCATGATTATGAATTGTGGATACGAAGCACAGCATTCGAATGCTGTAGAGGAAATGTCTATTAAGCATCAGCATTAATAGAAAAAGAATCCCCACTCTGTTTGAGCTACGTAAATGAATCAATCATTCAATGAACAAAAAATAAATTAAAATTGGTTAACAAATTAATTAAAAAATTTCCTACCGCTGCGCTACTGCTGTACTGGTCGTGTTATTTGGGTACAACGAGTTTAATATTGTCGTATTGGTGTAGTAATGTTAGAATTTACATTAAATGAGAATATACTACTTTTGCTTTGGTGGATCGAGTCGCAGAGGCGGCCAATATCACCTCTCTACAGCGAACTTCCTAAAATTTATGTGTATTAGTTTTTGTAACTACAATAAATAACGTAGATCATCTTCTCGGACTCTGAAATAAATACACAAAAGAAAACACACATGGTTATGGTGTAGTGAGTGGAGTTTTGAAAGGTATTCCTGGTGAGATTTCTTGCCCTTTCTCAATCTGTAATGGCTTGGCCTATTTGTATCAGGAAATAATACCTTGTACTGGTACCTAAGGGATCCATCCTTGAGAGAAGTGATATCTTCTGTATCAGCCCCGCATAGTGTTTCTTTTGTGTCATAACACAGAGCACTGCACAGCTAACCGAACCGTCCGGCCTGTACGTGTACGTTACGTTTTTATTTTATTTTTGGACAATACGTGCATGTGACTCCGAAGGACCGGTTGAGGAATGAACACGCCCTGGAGTGCGACCATCCATGAATTTTATAGAATTTTCATCATTCTCACTAGTTCTTTTGTGAGCAACTGTTCTTTGCATGATATATATTATATGTACCTGTGTGGGACGCCAACGGGGAATTGTCCATAGCCCTTGGTTTTATTTTGTTGATAAGATGCCAAATACCCCGGTCGCTTGAGACAGGTTTTATGAAGCAGTTTAAATCACAGTTCCATTTTGTTGCCATTTTGTCCTCAATCCTGAACTTCGTGCAAGGAATTTTACCCTATATTTATTCTAATATACTTTGCACCATATGTACACGCACTTTACTGATGCTCCACGCACTTGCACTTGGCTCCAGTGAAAACTTTTGGTTTTCCATGGGCTGGGCTCCGTCTCAATTGATGGTGTAACTTTATCAGAATCAGAAATGATATAAGCTTTAAACCACTACTATGTATTTTCCCGGATCGGATCTGCTGAAGTTTTAACGTGAACGACTTGTGGTTCTGACTTCCTCGTCGGAGTGGAGTTTTGGAAGGAAAGTCTCATCTGGTCCTCTCCTCATCACACAGCTCAGATATCCCATTAAGCTCCACTAATTACTCTTTGCTTAATTAGCATAAGTCTACCCATAGATCTTTTTCACATTACACACGCATAATACGTACGTACCATGGAAAGTATTACACACACAACGCAAGATTTTCTCCCAAATCACAATTCACAAGGAAAGGAATCATTTTCCTAGAGTTCACTGGGAGTTCCATAAGTTCCTCTTCTACACAGGGTGGTTCATAGCTACTAATCACAAAAATTAATTTCCAAGGGTGGACTTTCTCTTTCTTGGAGATGTGCATGGTCAATCCCTATTGAGACGGGTACTGATTGGACTTTCGGAACACCCTGTATTATATATGTCGGATGAAAATAAATACAGTACGTATTCCTTATGTGCCAAAGAGAAAGATCAGTTCATTTTCTAAGGATTTCTCTTTGGACTTTGTGTTGGTGGTTGGATTGCATTGCATTTATTATTTGAGATTAGATCAGGTTACCCCTACAGTTCTTTGACTTTGAAAAGTGAATTCAAAGAGGAGCTCAGCTCAATAAGTCAAAGTAGAATTTCTAAATGAACTGAAAACTCGACCAAAGCCAGAAGGCAGAAAGCAGAAGGCACTACTGCATTATAAGCAATCCAATGGAGAAGAAAATAATGAGAAGAGAGCAAAAGGGAAAACTCACTTTCCTTTCATTTCGGGGACACGACTTTTCTTTTGGAAACAAGAACCAAACCAACCAACTACACTCCAGGCGAACCAAAGCAAAGGAAAACAGTAGACAAGAAGAGGAAGACGACGACAAGGGACATATAATTATAAATACAATGATGAGTAGTCCGTATATTTATACATACAATGTCACCCTGCCCAGAAGCTCTTGAATTTTTTGAAAAATACACACATAAAAAATAAAATCAAAAATTTGTCAATTTTGATTTCTCGACTGGAGAAGACTTTGAGAATAAAAATTACAATGACAGGCAGCATTGAAATTTGAAACTGAATGTTACGTACTGTTGTACGTGTAGTCTGAAATTGAAAACTGGGGTTATTTTTCTCCCCTCATACTGTGTCCTGTGTCTGAGCCGAAAAGATTGAACCAAACTTCTAATTAACAGTCGAGAACAAAGGAGGATTAAAGGGAACTTAATACTTTTGGTTCCAGCCAGCCTCGTTTTCTAATCTTTTTTTGAAGAGGCGAGGAAATGTGGTGAGACAAAAGTCGAAATCGGAGGCTGACTGAGTACAACTACAACCCAACACCGCAAAGCCCAAAAAAATACATATACCAAAAATTGCATCGGTAGTGTTGAGATTTAGAAATGAAATGAAAAGTCAATAAAAATACAGCTTAATGCAGTTGCAGTAGGTACGGTACAGTACAACGAAGGATGACGTACATTTGTACATAGAAACAAATATAAAGGAATTAGAGTGAACTGTCAACCCAATTTGTGGAGGAAATCAATCAAATTAAATTTTTGTTTGAAGATAAAAAATGAGATTAGAGGAAAGAAGGGAGGACTGGAAGAATGATTGGGACAAAAAAATAAATAATTCGACTGAATTGTATGCAAAAGCCATGCCAGATCTGTCTTTTGTTGTCCAATAAAAGAACTAAAGAACTGTGAAATAAAACAATTCTACCCAATCAGAGTGTAAAACGTTATTTGTAGATTCTACACCGAAGTTGAGCGGTAAAAATTATGAGACACCGAATTAGAAAATTCGTATATGAATTATGGGCGTAGTAACGGCACCCCTAGTAGTAGGATGATGTACCATTGACGATTAACCACATAAAAGCAAAACACGTGAAAAAAAAGCAGTTTTCGGCCGCGCGCGCGCATGCGAAGAAGAAAAAAAACTTGTTTGGCGCAGTCGCACGACGAACATCCATTAAACACAAGCCAGTCAAACGTTTAACTCGGCGTACTCGTGATATTCATCAGATAATGTCAGAACTACGAAGATCACGAGTCAGAGTCCGACGACGACTATGATGAATATCGTTGATGATGATGAGTCCGAAGGAAAAAAAATTCGAAACACCAATGCAATGGTAAAAAGACAAGATGGCGACGCGGATGGAAGAATATTTGATCAAATGATTAATTAGTCGAGTGATGGAGAGACTTTTACTTATACACAGAGTGTATCGGTATAATACGTACTACACTATGTGCACTCCTTTGGGTCTCAAACTATGCAAACTAATTAACTCGAGAGGTTAAGCCCATTGTTCATTCTCTTCATCCCTGTAAGGGTTAAGTTTACCTGTTCATTTCATGCATGCCCTATCATTTTCACGTCCGTCGCATGCATAGCATCCCAGAAGGGTTTGAAAAAAAAATTAAGAAGATTTCTTTTGAGTGAGTGCGTCTCCGTGAGAGACAAGGAATCTCATCAATCCTCCGTCCGATGAGAAATCTTCCCTGCCTCGATCCCTTGGATATTTTTTTTCTTTTCAAGAAAAATTCTGAGGAGATGAGGGAAAATAATTAATTAGTGTACTCACACTCGCACACCCGCCGCTCAAATCTTAAGAGCCAGGGGTAAAAAAATAGTCACAGTCACATTACAAAATCACAGCACAGCGAGTGGCTGAAAGAATTGCTTGCCAAAATATAACGCAAATGAATTATTAGGGAATTCACGGATTTGACGAAATTCCTCAAGAGATTACATAAAATCGAATCAGGTGTGTCCGGACTGTAAGAAAATCAATGAAAAAATGCAATGTTAAAAAATACAGATTACATAAAGCTCTACGTTAACGGTAATTTCAAAAATGTCCACCTGTGCTGTGCCTTGACTCAAATTAATTGCTCCAGATTTTGCCTGCTTATTAAATCCCGTTTCACGTATGTACGTCCGCGGTCCGCCTCTAAAATTTGGATTCCTTCTTTCTTGGAAATGTAAATTGTATGTGAGTAATGATTTACAGACCCATAATTATGCAAACTCAGTAACTACTACATTTGCACTTTACAGTCGACAGTCAATAAAATATGAAACTACTACAAGGGCGTCAAATATTAAATCCATACCTGTTCATGCGAAAACAAGTGTGCATTGCATAATACATAATTCGCAGAAGCTATGAGCTATGAGCTGTGAGACTCTGACTTCCCTCCCTCATGTAAATTTTTGTACTTTGGAGAAAGAAGCCATAGCCATTGGATTGGAGGAAATAAGGAAAGGAAAGATGTTTGTAAGGAAAATTTTAATGTTCTTCGTCTTGGTCGTCGTCTTCATAATATTCAGCGTCCTTAGGCAGCTAAA
The DNA here is from genome assembly GCA_034698835.1 of Protaphorura tricampata. Classification (NCBI taxonomy): domain Eukaryota; kingdom Metazoa; phylum Arthropoda; class Collembola; order Poduromorpha; family Onychiuridae; genus Protaphorura; species Protaphorura tricampata. The sequence goes on along the minus strand of JAQGCB010002425.1, from coordinate 1,159 downwards.
GCTAGTGGAGTGATTAATGTCCTATTGTTACTATCTCCGGCTGTTTTTCACATAACACTCACACTGCACTCGTCGATTACAGTATTTTGGCCCGGGTTTTTATGACTTAAGAAGAAAATGAAGGTGAAGTTTTTGAACGGTATGGTTTTGGTTAGTTTAGTTGTCCTCCAGTACAGGGTGGGTAAAAAATCAATCTTATTTTTTCATATTTTTAACATGGATCGTTAGGTACAGTAACTCTTACTCGTGAATTGCAATTAAGATAAGACAAAGAATTGTGAGTTACTTTTGGCCCACCCTGTACCCGTAAACATCCTAATGTAAATGTAACACCAAACCGAGAGACGGCAGGAATGCAGAAGAAGATCAGGAACAACTGTTGTGAAGTCAACGCGAACTTTTTTTTACATTTCAGACATTCACGATGCATCTCCGTGGAACATTTTTACTACCGTCTTTTTCCATTCTCAAGTCATTAGGGAGTCTCACTTAAAAAATAAACGTAGCGAGCTGAGCTGAGTACCACCACCGCTTAGTCCAAAGCAATAGCAATGGAATGGTGGAATGGATGCGTCAATTTTTCTAAGGCGCCCTGGCTCTGGCTCTTGTGTACTATATGCTAATTCTAATTTATAACTTTTCCCAGAGCACTGCACTGCACTGTGACCATAAAAATCCGTCCCGGAACCTAAATGTCGAAATTCTTGAGGTTTTTTTCAAATATTCTAAGGGTTGGCCAGGCCAGTGCACTTGCGCACATAAAGCATACACGAAAAGACGTCTGGAAAAGATTGTATTGTGTAAAATTAAAATATCACCGATACACCTTCCATGTACTGGACTCTGGACTGTTTCTTGCCACAGGGCTTCTGTCCAGACTAATTAATTACACCTGGAACTGTGTTGTTCTCTAAACTCCGGCAGCCGTTTTGCTTGGTGCACTGTACAGTTTCTTATTTATTACAGACACAATTACACACATTTAATGAGGGAATTAGAACTCATTTACTCACTCGGTCGGTATCAGCAGTAGTCCTGGAAATTAAAATCTTATGGGGTCCAAAGAAAAAAAAGAAGCTGAATTCCAGAGAATAATTAGAACTTGAGTTCATGGGTGAACTGAAATCAAAAGCAATCATAAGGTTGAACAAAATGTAAA
>JAQGCB010002424.1:0-11569 GCA_034698835.1 Protaphorura tricampata | reverse complement strand
TTCCGATCAATCTTTTTACGGTGTGGATAAACCTCCAAGGAAAATTAGAAGGTACTTTCACTTTACTTTCACTTTACTTTCACTTCACAAGATTTTCCAACATAGGCTGAGTCACCAATCAAAATCTGTGCGAGAGTAAGAAATACAACAAAGTCGAGTTTGAAAAAAATAGAGAAAAACGGTTGACGAGAACGGAGACCTTGCAAAACAAGAGCGAACGTAACAGTTTGTACATTAATTAATTTTGTAATTTCTAGCACTTGTTGGACACCCGAAAAACGAAACCAGAGGCTGGATCAAGTTTCGCTTGTTCCATATTCGATTTGGCATTTCCAGTTGGATCTGTTCAATTGTCATAATCACCGCATTAATTTACTTTGTTCCGCGCTTTCCGTCTTTCATGTATTCCATGGTTCCTACCGAATTTGACAAAAATTACTGCACATCCACAACTCTCCGCCTTGTTCTTGCTCTGCCGGACATTTATTTGCTACCTTGCGCTTGGGCAAACATGCTCTCATTGGATTTACAAATAATAACAATATCCACACATTTGCTATTATATTTAAAAGCGCTGTCGAAACCAGGTGTTTCAGTTTTGACCACAGTCACATTGTGTAGATCCTTTCAGTTGATAATGCTTCACGTGAACAAAGCTTTTGCAACTGGAATAGTTGTACACTTGGCATTAGCATATGCAACCATTTTGTTACTTGTCTATGGAATTATCAATAACGGTGGTTCTGTAACAGTTATGATTTTTTGCATTCTCAACGCTTTAGCTATGCTTCTCAGAATCGTCTGCCTGTTGATTCCCTTAGCTCGACTGCAAGAAAGTTCCAAAAAACTAAAGGAAAATGTTAAATCATCTTTGTCAATATCAAGTTCACGTGTGGCGAAATTGGAGAAAAGGCAAATGGCATGCATCAGATTGTTACGAATGTCATCGGGTGGAATATACCAAATTGATTTTGACTGTGTGTATCATTACATTGATTATCTCATTTCGTATACAGTTGTTATAATCAAAATCTAATTTATATTTAAAAGTAAAAGTAGAATGAAAGTAAATACGAATTATAGAGAAATCCAATCCTTCATGGCCTGTCGTCTATTATCACGAATTATACGTAAAAATGCAAAGTGTATTAGTGTACCAGTAGTTTTTTTTAGTAGTTGCAATAAAAATGCAATAATTTTATCAGTGGACATAATTAACACTCTGCTATGCTATTTTTTCTTATTTGTATGAAACTTGGGAAGTTGAAATCTACCCTTCAATCCTTCCTATCTTGAATACATATGTCACTGTTGTTATTCTCAAAATACTCAAAGTTATTCCTAAAATTGAAATACCACTCTTACTCTCCGGTAAAATCATTTGCTACCTTGTACGTAAGAGAAACATGATCGCATTGAATTTACAAATCGGAACAATTTCTTTACATGTGTCTCTTCAGTTCCTTGTATTTGAAAGAGCTTTCGAAATTCATGTGGTTGGTCAGCTTTGTCAAAATCGAAAATAAACGTTCTTTACGACAGTGGTGAAACGGGAAATGACATACATTAGACATTTGCGAATTTATCCGTACGGAGAATACAACATCAATTATGTATGTGTTTTTCATTACATAACCTATCTCATTTCATACACTGTTGACACAATCTAATTAATATTTTACGTATAACAAACACAGCTTTTCACACTCTCGCTAGTATTGAAGTGGATATAAAATTAATGAAAGAGTGTATGAGATGTGTCTTACGGTGTGTGGTGTATGTTGACGATCGAACTTCCTTCGTCTAAACTTTTTTTATATTACATTTGTTCGGTGACAAAATAATGAGAAATATTCCTCAGAAATGTTTTCCTATGTGCATAGAATAGTTCCCCAGGAACAACGTTTTAAAACTTCATTATGTTTTGCTGAAGGCAAAAGTTAAGAATAAATTACCTAGTGAAATAGCGATGGGAATATTTTTCGATACTTTTGATGGCATCTTTCAGGAAGTGACATTTTCGCCCATATTCGTACCATCTATAAATTATTTGCATTATTCGAACGTTCGGCCTCCTTTTCTTATGTGTCAAATTCACACAAACGCACGCCGGTCTTCTGGTGACGCTACTATGGTCTGGTGCATCAAATCATATAACCTATTTTAATTAGGTTTGCAGATTCAATGAATTATGATGATTTTAAAATCAGTTGACATCGCAGGATAAATTGTTATCAACAGGGTGTTATTTATTTAGTTCCAACAATTATGTGTCGAAGTGTTCAACAAAGTACTTTGGCTGCATTATTGACGTAACATGACTAACTTGTACTATATTAATGCATAGTGAAATATTCTGCCGGACTATAGTCGCTTAATTCACTTACGGACAGCCGTTTAATTTTTTTTAACTAATTACAGAATGTTATATTTGAATTCTGAATTCTAAACGTGGAAATTAGTGCTTTGCTTTCTTTTTATTTGCTAAGATAGGTCAAGTAAGATGAGTAGGTAATCGAAAATTATTACTTCAGGTGCTCAATTCGCTAGCCTTACTCGTGTCTTATTCTCACTAACTACCCTATCTCTACAATATTTTGTACCGTACGACAGAATATGGCATGTAATATTCAGTCGACTAGACTGCTACGAAAAACTATACTAATTAACAGTTTCTTTAGACACGTAACAATGACACCCACGAATCCACAAAACCCGTGCAGTGGACACTGGACACCATCAGTGTTTCGAGTATTTGTTGTCTTTTAGACAGTTAGTACTAAATTGGTTGGCAGTAATTTGAGCCAAAACAGAAAATATCCCCGAGTATATTTATGGCGTAAGAAACATTTCGTCATAAAAGGTACGTTAAAACAACTGACTTAAAACTAAACTCGTGTATTTGCTTCCGAGAATAGTACTTCATTTGGTTAGGCTCAAATATGCTTGCGTATCATCATTGACTCAGACAGACACTGAGACACAATTCAATTCAGACTCAATTGAAAAATAACCAGTGAATTCATGTGTGAAAAGAAATCTTCATCTAATGTTTGAAGTTAATCCTAGACAGTTCAGTGAGGAAAATGCGTATATTATTTAAATGTCTTATTTTCAAGTTTGAGGTGGAGGAATGCTCTTATAATATTTATAACAGATAGAGGAAGGCCTTGACTAATATAACAATAACAATCAAATCGAATAATTAACATTATACATACATGGATTTTATGGACTACTAGTCAGAACATGTCATGTTTAATTTGTAGTTGTGTTAGCATTACCATTAAATCCTACAAAAACCCATTTTCTCTCAAATGTTGCGCCTATCCCTGACAATTCTTCACGAAATAAGAATGGGAGTTTGACAATTAAATTCTCAATTTGATTTGGACGAACCGATGGAATTACTTTCTGAGCATAAGACCATATATAATCTAAACTAGCACCAAAGGGATGCACATGAAGGAAATTAGAAATAATTCCAATGAGTCTGGCTTCCTTTTCAGTTATTTGTAGACAAGTTTGTTCTTCTGGCTCTCCATCGGCAGGAATTAATTGTTGAGTACTACTATCGCAATTATCCAGAGTTCCTTTCCTTTCCTTACTATTTCTACTCCGGAGGTACGCAAAGGTTGAAGATGGACCGAATCCGTCTCCATGATTAGGCCGTATTTCTGAGTCTGACTGGGTTGGTGATGTTGAGCTCATTGCATTTGCATTCATTCGGTTGGCTTCGATGAGTTGCTGTTACATAAAAATGAAAAATGTTATTGAAAAAAGTTGAACGTATTTGCAGTGAAAATGTTGTTTCAAAGTAAATATTTTTGGGTCGCTCACATTAGAAAAGTCAAACTAATTTGTTTAAATGTGAGACGAAACACAAAACTGAAAGTTATCAATATCAACCAATAAAATATTATGTATGCGTAAAGACTGCCCGCATACCTGAAGGGTATGAATTTGTCCATCCTTGTCCTCCAAATCAGTCTTCAAATCCGCTTTGATCAAGTCAACTTCATTTTTGAAAGCCTCAAGCTGACATCGTAACGCGTCATTCTCTTCCTGCAATGAAAGTTAGATTGTAATTGTATTTTGATAAACAACCGCACTAGTTAAAGCATGGAAATGTGTGGAAACTTACTTTCAACTGGTTTACAGTTTTCTCATCGTCTAAACGAATTTTCTTGCTACGAGGACATGAAATATTAGCATTTTCACCCCTGTCCGACTCTGAGTCGGAGAGATCCATTTCTTCATCAGTTCTGTCATTTAAAACTTCCTCCAGCTGTAAATTCTTAATTTCCTAAATAGTAATGATAAGAATTTAGATTAGTTAAATAATAATAGCATTTAGAAATATGTAAAAAAAGAAAGAACTTAAAAAAATTCTTACAGCTGCTTGTTTTCTCCAGGTCTCAATGTTTTTTCTTTGAGCTTTTGTGAAGTGATCCCACACTTTTTTATGGCAGGATGCTATAAATACTTTTTCAATTTGGCTGACTGGAATTTGAATAAAAACTTTATGTTTCATCTCGTTTCTCACCAATTCGGTCTTAAAACTATTTATCTTTATTGATTGTGTCTTAAAACTTACATTGAATGAGGAGTCCTTGCATTCTTTGTCTTGTCAATTCATTGGCTCTCTGCAATTCTTCCTCAAACTGAGATTTTTCTGTGAGCAATCTTCTCACATGTGAATTCGTTGATTGTATCATTGAATAAAATGTGTTGGCATTTCTTTTGCTGCAGTCTCCCCTGTCCAACCAAGTCATTAAAACTTGGATTCCTTTCATGTAACTTTCATCAACTGAAATTTTCAAAAAATAGGACTTAATTCTAATCTAATCATTTTTGCCTAATTTTTGTAAATTACCTTTCAGTCTTTCAGATAAGTTCAAAGCTTCATGTTCGGAGTAATGAACGACTGGTGGTGGGCTCGGAGGCAAGAGCCTTTCCTGTTCAAGCCTTTCCCGGTGTCTTTGTTCCCTAAGGAGCTGTCTTTGTCTGCATTCCCATTCGTAGAGATCATCCCTCGCTTGTGCATAGTCAACATGCAATCGTCCAACATTAGCAGCGTCTGAATTACTTCCAATCCGCACACGATACCCAGATAAATAAATTGCATTCTCCACAAAGGATTCCAACTCGAATCGGATATGACAAAAATTCTTTTTACTCATCCGAATGGTTGTTATCTCCCCACACCGCTCAAAAACTTCCCTTGCAATATCATCAGAAGCATTCTCAGGTAAACCACCCACAAATACAGTTCGACACCCCGGAGGTTTCTCTCTAGTCGTTGGAGGTGGGGCGGATGGGTTGGGTGGAAACAATGTACAAGATTTGCAGTGAATTATTTCTTTGGACTGTTGTTGCTGCTGCTGTGGGGGAATCGCTGAGTTTGATCCCCCCAGGGAAGATGGAGTTCCGTTCAAATTAGTTGAACTTTGAGCATTGTTGGTTGAGATTGGCAGTGGAGCTTTGGGTGTTGATAAATTTCCATTCTGGGTTAGAGTATTTGGATTTGGAATCGGGATATCGTGTGCTCCATTGTTGTGAGGATTTGGAGTTGGGGCACTAATCAGATTTATTCCATATAGAATATTCGGGTCACCCATAACACCCATTCCCATGACGGGGTACCCCATTCCAGAAATTGGTTGTATAATAGGAGTACCCCATGGCATAGAATTAGGTCCGTGTTGTGAAGAAATTGTCTGCCCTGATGATGAAGGAGATTGACAGCGTCGATTTACACATTTTTCAACGCCATCATCCGAAGAGTCTGGAGAAACCAATTTATTCTGACCCTGGCTGTTGGAAGAATTCGGGAGTTGTGACTGATGAACTATTTGGGGAACTGGAGCCGTAGTCATTATTGGCATACCAATGCCAATTCCAACGTGCGGTCCTGTTAAACACAATAGCAAAGTAGAATACCATTTCACGCATACATAATATTATGTATGCGTAGTGAGTGATCTTACCAGATCCATGACCTGCAACCATTCGGATGGGCAATGGCCCGATACCTACTCCCGGATGGTGATGAGTAGTATCTGAAAATAAAGCGAACAGAAGGCAATCAAATTTTATATTTGCGCACAAGATATTTCCGCAATTAATATTCCAGTTATCAATTAACTTACTCATCACGAATGAAGTTAGTTACTCCTTTGTTTTGAGGCAGGAATGTACTTTTGTAGAAAATATTGACATCAGAGTTTAAAAGGAATCATGTCCTTCCAACTTCTGGCGACCTCCACGGCTGTCACGATCTCACCCATCTGTGAGGATCGCGCTATAAATAGAGAAATAAAAAAAAATAAACCAAAAACATTCTACCCTTTAAGAAGGATGAGAAGCAGAGCGTAAATGACAGATCGGGTAAACTGCCACACCCAAGACAAGAGTTCGACAGTCTCGGTTTACTAAAATTTGGGTTATTCCCAAAAAAAATTCACACATGTCAAAAGTTGGAAGGAAAGTACATACTTAAGTCCAAACTAACTCATTAATTATCTATAGAAAATATTCTAATGTGAATTGCATAATCGATAAAAACAAACAGTCTTGTATGTATTTTATAAGAAATTAATATTATTAATGGGCCATGCGATGAGTTCATGGGAAACACACATAGCTATTAGAGACGGAAACATTACACTTTTAGAAGAATGGTTAAACCTGGGGAACTTAAATGTCAACGTACGATTCCGTGGTGAAAGTTTACTTTGTACGGCAATCAAACAAAATCAACCTCGGATCGTTAATTTGTTGCTGAGTAATGGGGCGGATCCTAATCTGAAGTCAAAAGAAGGTGGGCGTAATGAACCACCACTAATCACTGCAACGAGACTGAAAAACTTGAAAATTGTTCAAATTCTAATGGAAAATGGAGCAGATATACATGGAAATAATTTTTACGGGTAAGAAATTATACATTTCTTGAATATTGAGTTACCTTATCGGCTACTCTGATTAAGTTCACAATAGAAGAAATATAATCGTTATGTCACCATGCGTTATGAACCACCCTGTAAAAAAAGAGAAAAAGTGACAACAGTTTATCTTCCATGTACACGTAAAAATATAAGTTAACAATATTAATTTTACAATTATAGGGATGATGTAGTATTTCAAGCTGTGGTGGAAAATGCCTTTGGAATTCTGGAGTATTTGCTAAGTCAAATTATTCATGGAAGTCCGAAACATACGGATAGGAAGGGCTGTCCACTGATTCTGTCAATTAAACACGCTCCATCTCACGCCCTTAAGAAACGATGTCTACTTATGTTACTAAAATACAATTATTTGTGTCAGTGTTTATCAATTTCTGCTGATTGTGAGTCGAATAATGCTTTTACTGAAATAGTTGAAGATGAATCTCTTGGAATATTATTTGATACAGACGTTTTAAAGTGGATCTATCTTTCTAAAGGAATTAGAGTACTTTATACAAATGACGAATTACGAAACAAGGAGAGTATTGCCACAGTCTGTAAACTAAAACTAAAGCTTGTGAATTTAGCAAGGATTAAAATCCGTCAGTGCATTTCTAGACACTCTTATGGAATGAAGAAAAACTTTGCGTCTGAAGTTTTGAAACTCTCGACACCGCCTACGCTCACTAATTTCTTACTCATGAAAGATGTGTCTTGAAGACTTGAAATTTTAATATTGACTTTTTGTATGTAATAAAATATTTTATGCAGCGGATGTGAGAACATGTACTAGAGCCTAAGACAAATAAAATTTTATTACTACATAGACGTCGCAAAAAGTGCTTGTCAAGTATTCTAGTACTAAATATGTGTAGGCTTTTATATTTACATTCATGGATTTAATGTGTTCAGACTTTTGTATTAATTCATCTACGAACAACATGCAATTAATGGGAATAAAGTTGATACGAATAGTTTCAAAAAGGTGTACGGAATCAAATGTTAATTTAAAAACTATGATTCAAAGCTACATATAATTTAATGTGGTCGATCAGTGTCAACGTCAACACATTTGGAATTTTTTTACCACTCTTCCCAAAAATTGTCAAAAGAATGCGAATGCCTTATGAGTAGGTAAAACATCTTTTCCGTTCATGGGGTGAGTCAATAATTTGCCATAAATAATTTCACGGATCCAAACTTGCCAATCTTTTTTAAAGTTTTGGAAACAAAATGCATGAACAAAGTTATACTTCATGATTGGGTCCATTTAGCAAAAAACAGTGCGTATTTGTTTGATAACCGCTCTGGTCTTTCTGCATATTATTTAGCTTTCTAAACTTGGCTATCTTGAAGACCAAAAAATTTGACTTTAAGAGAATTCAAATTCAATTAAATTCTATTCTATTGGGTTACATCCTTATGAACTGATTTCCCCGTTTCTCTCATAAAATAAAAATAGAAATTCATGCATACTCATAACTACATAATTGTACTACTCACTTTAGTAGTGAGTAATACAAAATCCTTCATAAAAGTTTTAATTTTCGTAAAATTATCTCATGCTCTTAATCTAACTCATTTGATAAAATGATATTATTATCCGCACTGTCTGATAATTGGGCTAGAACCTCTGACTCGCCCATTTATGGTTATGAATATATACAATGGACATAGGAAATAGTTAAAGAATGTAAATCTGTCATAACTATTCCCTTTCCTTCTCAATGCATACAACATAAAATGCATATTATTTACTTTCTTTCACACGGATTCCCGCATTTGTACCAACTCAACTAATACACGTAGACATGGCAAGAGTTAAAGTTATCCTGTCATGAATGGAATAATTTTGGTTGACGTGTCAAATTGACGACAAGAGTTGAGGGGAGATGAGATAATTACTTTTGAATAGACTTCAAACATAATCATACCTGGAATTGGTACAACTCACGAAGTACACGTGGAAGTTCAATACACCGTTTGATCCCTACGGGAACAATATTACTTGCGTTAATCTATACAAAAATTACATCACAGAAAAATCACTCCAAGTGCTTATAAAAAAGGAAATTTAGCCAAGAAAAAAAATATTCTTGACACTCGACGGCTTAGACACTTGCAATATTGATCCAGTTCCAGCATTCCAGCACAAGGCAACCCGTTCATTTCATATTTCTGTTTCATTTACTTTACAAGGAGAATAGATGAGATAAGAAGACATACGTACGTGTGAAAAGAAGACCATAGAGACCGGGTTTTTTTGCGGCTTCCTTTCATTTAATTTACATTTGAACAAGTGTAAAATCGGTTCGGTGTATTCTTTGAAATTTTATAAAATATGGCAAATCGAGAGGACATGCTTATACTTTTTGACGTTGATGGAACATTGACAAAATCTCGTCAGGTGAGATATCATAATATGCTGTCGTACCGGCAGTTCAGTAACAAAAAAAAAGTTTAACACTACACTGTAGTATTGCATTATGTCAAACTTGTCAAACACAAGAATTTGTGAATTTTGAGATTTAGTGGACAATATGATATAATATTTACCGTTAATGACCGATTAACTGCCGAGGCCCCAATAGGCGGGTTCGAGTAAACGCCGGGTCCTTCTTCATTAAGCGTATGGAGAAAGTGGTGAAAGTCTGCGACTGACCCTGTGCCCTGCCTTAACAAATAAATGTCCGGGCGCTTAATGGGTCATTTACTATAGTGGATTCGAGATTTGGTATAAATTTATGCGTAGTAATTTTTGACGGATTTCTAGGTGATCGAACCATGGATGCAAGATTTTTTATTAAATGAAGTCAAACCCAAAGCTATGCTGGGATTAGTGAGCGGCTCTGACTTGAATAAAGTTTTGGAGCAAATGGGTGGAGAACATGGTAAAAAAAATAGAAATTGACACACAAGTATTGACGAATATTAATGCAACTTTAATTGTTCTCCCTCTAAACTAGCATTGCAGCAATTTGACTACATTTTTTCTGAGAATGGACTCGTAGCCTATGAAAATGGAAAATTGGTTGGGGTTGAATCTATTCATAATTTTATGGGTGAAGAGAAACTTCAAAAATTCATCAACTTTTGTCTGGGCTACATGTCCAAACTAACACTGCCTTGCAAGCGAGGGACCTTTGTTGAATTTAGAAAAGGGATGATTAATATTTGTCCGGTCGGGAGATCATGCACTATGGAGGAACGTCAAGAATTTTTCGAATACGATAATGTAAGACTGATACACTTACCTATGTATGCATATAAAAATCCTCTGGAAAGCAAATAATAATTTAATTTTTGACTTTTTCAGAAACATGAAATAAGAAAGGGTTTTGTAAAAGCATTGGAGGAAGAATTCCCCAATTTGGGTCTGAAGTTTTCCCTCGGAGGACAAATTAGTTTTGACGCCTTCCCGTTTGGTTGGGATAAAACATTTTGTCTCAAGTATTTGACCAAATTCCCAACGATTCACTTTTTCGGGGATAGAACTCTACCAGGAGAAAATGATCATGAAATATACGAGGATTCACGCACTGTTGGATATCGTGTCACAAATCCACAAGATACAAAAGCTCAATTGCAGAAACTTCTAGGCATCTAACTTCTAAAAATTATGAATTACCAAATGCCTAAGAAATTCAAAAGTTACATTTATCCACAACCCACAAACCAAAACTATTTCAAGTGATAAGAAAATATTTAGGACTGACGATGTTCGTGAGTTCCTGCAGACTTTCTCTATTTGCGTCCTTCCAAACAATTATAATATGTACGAATACGAATACCTGAGTATTACCTATAAGTTTTATTGTTACATTTGGATTTGAATAAATTATTCATGGACTTGACAATTAATTCTGGTCACCATAAGCTACTAAAACTTGTTACGCGTAGTATTTGAACAGAAAAAGATGCAACAAGTTGATCGATTCACATTATATAAAAATTAACTCAGAAGGATAATTTACACGTGTTAATTTTCTTCCTGTTTTTAAACTTTTGTTTTTTAATTGATTACAAGACTAGTTAAAAAGTGAGATTACCTAGAATAACAAAGACTTGGGTGGGTGAGTCGATTACTCACTAAACTTGCTCAACTTTGTGGAGTGGGATTTTAGGCACACCTTAATTTTTCTGAAAATTAAATACAAATCGGAGACAAAATGTCTTCACAACAATTTACACCATGGCAGAAGATGAGGGCGTACGAAACTCAAGTTCGCAAAATCGAAGACAATTGGGCCATGAAACAGAGAAATGTTAGTTAAACTACAAAAACATTTTTAGACAATTTATTATTTTATCCACACATCAAATTGAAAGCAGTTCTCATGCAACATTTTCATGTTATATTGTGTGGGCTATGAATCTAATGACTTAATAAAAATTAATCTGAATCTGAATCTGAATCATTGTCAGTAGTCCATTCAAAAATATCTTTGTGTGAACTCGGGTTACAAAATTACAAAGACTCCAACGTATCATTGGTACTCATTTGTCTTTAGAAACCTCCACCTGATGATGAGAATACGGTGACCGCCGTTGCTGATTGTTGTAAACCATTCCTTACTTACTACAACAATGGGAAGGAGAATTGTTGTTGCAAGACAGAGTAC
>JAQGCB010002423.1:0-11571 GCA_034698835.1 Protaphorura tricampata | reverse complement strand
GATATAGATTTCCAGGTCATATTTCAAAGACCCGGTGAAGCAGTTGTTGTGATGCCTGGTAAGACATCAAATGTACTGCGCGCAGTGCAACTTTGCGCGGGGTACGAGAATTCCCTCCCTGTGTTCCTATCTTAAGCGGGAAGGTAGGATGGTACATTTTAGGCTAAGCCGACCTCTAGGGTTCTATTAAATTTGAATTAAGTGCCCGACTTCAAGGTCTGTAAAGGAATGGTACGTGTGGCCTTTCTAGTGGCTTGTTGGATCCTAGGCCCGCGACAGCCGTTTGCCACCTAAACGCGCGGTCCTAACAGAGTGGCTGCATGGAAGTTTCTTCGATGCACCAACTCCCAAAGCCACTCTCTCTCTAATCACCACTTCTGTTATCGCAGGCCAACCAGCTAATATGTTTTGCAACTCCTCCTGTCAACGATGTCCCTCGTCCTCGCGCTAACGCGTGCCGAGGAATTCATCCTCAACGGCTGGTCGGACGGCGAAATAGACTGTTGTTCATGGAAGAGCAACGGTTTTTACTACAGTGGGCGGGTGGGCTCTAACCCACCCATCTCGAACCTAACCTCAGATGCCGACCCGCTTGACTTTTGGTGGCTGGGTGGAGATGGATTATGAGATGGATCAAATGATGACCATGGCAGATGCAGATGATCATATTAATGAAACAGGAATTCCCTCTTTAGAGAGAATCCTCACATACACGTTAGTTGATATGATAGTTTACGGCACAAAAACGAAAATGGATAACTGCATTATTTTCGAAAGACTGCAGCAGAACAGAGGCAAGGTGTATTCGTAACTTTTCATTTTGTTCATATGTAGTGCGGTGTCAACGAGGACTAAAACTCAGTGTGTTTGGATTCGAATGGGGAGAAAAGCACACTGTAGCAGTAGTAAAGAAGAGAAAGGTCGAATAATGAAATAATAAATTATTAAAAACTTGTTATACCGATAAGTCATCACAAAAGACAGAGGAAAAGGTACTTTGGTTAGCCAAATAAATTACGAAATAATATGAACGGAGCAGGGTTCCCTTGCAAATTTGGATACTTGTCAACGATTTTTGTGGTTTGCCTTCTTATTGTCCAAGAAAAATCTTGTAAAAATCAACTCTGTTTCAGTTTCCTGAATCCCAGATGTTGTATTGTTGCCCACCTTAGGCAACCTTGCCTGCAGCAAATTAGAAGAAAAATTTGTTGGTATGGCTTGCGTTTAAGGGGCAAATCTTTACGTTTAGCGGTGTTGTTCAGCTGTTGGACGCATTAGAACTGACTACCTTTTACGTAACGCATGGCAGTACTCACAGATTGCACTTGGCAGTTAGACACGCATTCGAAGAACATGAAATAACAGAGAACAGTTTGCATTCATTCAGACAGTTCGAATACCGAAATGTACGAGTTGACGAAAACATTGGCTGAAGAACCGGGAGGCGCGTGACGTATTCCGGAATTTGACGTATTCCGATTTATCCTTATCTGCGTAAAATTCAATGGTTAAATTTTATTATCACTACTTCCGCCTTCCGCATTAAAGTAAATTTTAAATTTAAATTCCATTTAAATCATCAAAACTGACAGTAGTCTCAATTTTGCGTTCAATTTTATGACTTTCCAACTTAAACACACGCCATCGGGTTACGACGATTAGATTACGCTCTCGTTAGTTTGCGCTAGGTAATTAAATTGGAACCACGATCACATAAAGTTTGAGATCATGATTCCATACAAAGTAAGAGCTAGATTTATCTTAATAGCTTTATTTTTCTCTTCATCCCAATTTCGCAGACTGGACTCTGTCTGTCCACCTATTGTTAGGAGTGGATTAGTAATCCATCCCTAAATAATACAACAAAAGACAATTAACCTCAATTTACACCAGAGTGTGCAATATTGTGTAATAATCGAGGACATATAATTATGCAACGGGGGTTGAAAGAAAATAATTGAGCTTAAGTTAAAAAGTGAATGTACAATGTCTATACAAATGTAATGTAACGCGATTTGTTCCTTGATGTCGAGGACGAGTTGCGAAATAATCTAACCATTCATTAAACAATGTAATTGAACGAAGAAAGAGAATGTGTATTCCGATTGAGGATGTATAAAAGCAGCCACAGAACCATCACGCGTGTGTGTGAGAGAGAGAAATTGAGTGAACCTTGTTAACAGACAAATAAAGAATTTGAGTGTAAAATCTTGTAAAACATCCAAAGTAAGTATCGAATGAAATCATCCAAGTAAAAAGTTGAAAGACGTGGTTGGTCAACTGATTATTAAACATTAATGGACGGTTTAGGTTTAATAAATCTAAGGCTGTCACCTATCTTAATAGTTTTGTTTTCCTCCGTCTAAAATTTCGCAGTCTCTGCGTTAAGATAAATGTAGACTTTAGTCAGCTAGGAGGTAATTTGCACGCAAGCACTTTAGATAAGACCAGTCTACATAACCCTTAGTAGCACTAATTACGTGGTTCAGTCTTCTTGTTTTGCCTCTTCAGAAATACTGTCCCTAAGTTCATCAGTCAAAATTTTACAAAATACTTGAATTTGCTTAAAAATAAAAACTTTTGGATTTTTGCTTCAAATAATTGGGTTTATTGTCTCATCCTACTCAACCAGGAAGAGGAAGCTCTGCCGTTAATTCACCTGTTCACAGTCCCATACTAGGACATGGTATAATTAAAATAATATATATATATTATTTCCTATTTAATATTACGGACAGATAAATCAAATACGGTCCGGTCAAGACTGTTGAATCCCGATTGTTGTAAATCAAATACAGTCTGGTCAAGACTGCCCACTCCCGACTTATAAATTCGAACACGGTCTGGTCAAGACCGTTTACAACAGTCAGGTCACGACTCACTCAAAACCCATTCCCCGTTAGCTCTCCCAAGGCAAAGATACAAATTCAGTGAGGATTATTCATAGAAGTCTCTGGACCAAGGAAAACGACGAAAACAGAAGAGGTCACTGTTTGACCCCGTGACCTCCAGGGTAGTTTAACACCTTACGATTAGATTAAAGGCTGAATGGAAAAGTCGGGATGTTGTTGCGACATGTGAAATATCTGAAGACTCACATTAGGAATCAAAGGCAGAGTGCACGTGTGTCGCACAACTTGGCGACATACAACAATCGTATAAACATTTAAGGACTTAGGAGTCAAATTAGGAGAGAAATATAGAGGAAGAATAGGAGTTACCGAAATGGTTGAACAATTTAGTTCAGACACAGTAATCTGTACAAGATATTCTTGAAGCTGATAGACCGATCGGTATTATGTGCGAGTGTCCAAAACTATTACCACTTAGACTCTAGACAAGAAACAACCTGGACCACTACGCTGTTCATTCTATATCTTGTACTAAAAATCTAAAATCATAATTACTGATTAAATGAACGTAAACTGCTACTAGTGAATTCTCGCTGACGTGTACACATCCTTCATTGATAAGGGACACAGAGATTCGCATTAATCAGTTGATTTACAGTGTTTTCACAATTCTCGCTAGGCAGACACCCTACTTGATTAGTGATTCACACATTTTTCAGTGACGGTAGTCAAAAAAATACAAACAACACACACAATTTAACACCACAGATAAAGTAACACATATTATTCGAGTAAACCAGTTACTGGGTAGGTAATCGGCTTTATTCAATCGTTGAGAATAAACTAACTAAAATAAACTCAGTACAATTGACCCAAACTGGCTCCGGGTATCGTTACAAACTAATATTGAACTCAGTTGTAATTTTGCATATAAGATCATATATACCAACACAGAATCGCCAACTAAACAAAAGCAAGTTTAATAAAACCAAGTGTCGTCGAGTAATTGAACGTAAAGTGTTTTAAGATATGATTTATGAATTTTTGGATAATATTTATGTAGTTTTAAGTATGATACGTTTTCTGATACAAGTTAATGAAAGCTCTTATTATGTAAAGTAGCAAATGTAAGAAAATGTTTAAATGTGCACAAAATGTGCAAATGTGCACAGAAAGTGCATATGCGCACAAAATCTGCAAATTTGCAAAAAAATGTGCACATTGCGTGGAAGGGCAGGCTGCCGATCGCCGATTCAGCCGATGGTTTCTTCTTTTTTTGTTTAGCTATAAGTTATATGTATATAGGGTTAGAAGCGCCACAGTGGAGCTACATTTTTTAGGTACATATGTATGGGAGGTGCAGTGGATGGGAGAACGTTCTGGATTTTCTGTATGTATGTGTTAAAGTATATGATAAACGATTTTATGTAAAAGTAAGTTATGCTATGCGAATCGGCGATCGGCTGTTTCTAGCTTTAGGTAGGTAAAAATAAGTTATTTTTACAACTTCGAGAACCTTCGATGGGAAGGGCCGTGTGCAATTCTGAAGTTCATGTATAGAGATAAGTTTCTTTAATTAGAGCATTCACATTCTTCAGCTCTGACAAGTGAGAACTCAAGTTAAGACAAGTCCAAAGGCAGCTGCCATTTTGATTTTATACCTTTTCTTTGTTAGAGAATTACAAGTTAAGGAAAAGTTAATACACACTGTTTTTATTTTGTTAATAATTTTACAAACGAGAATAAACGTTATTTTATTCAAGGTTTGGGTGTGTGAGTTTGGGAATCACAAGATAGTTATTTTTGGCGAGAATTAGCTGGGATTTCAGTTTTTGACCAAGAGAGAGTTAATTTCTGGAATATCAAGCCAGTGAGTTTTGGTGATCAAAATAATAACTTTTTACGGTGAATCTACCTTTGAGTGATTCACTAATAAACTGACAGATTTACGACCTGATCAGCAAGAAATAAAGCAAGAAGAAAGTGACACTGATTTAGCAACGATTTTTCAAGACGAAGGCAAGTAATTAAACTGAGCTATCGGAGCTAAAGCCACTAAAGCCAGAGTCTTTAACAGTCATATTGTCGCAGTTTTAGAATTTCATTGTCAAGTTTAGAAGAGTGACCAACATATGCAACCCTGTCGCATTTCAGAACAAGTGGATTTCCATGCTTCACCACCAGTTCTTCTGGTGGCGCCAAATTTTGATATACCCTTTTATACATGTCACAGTTGTAACTATTACTCTTATTTCTACTAAGGAACATTAGCTGCACACCAAGCCAAGTGTCTGAATCGGATCATCTATATCATCATTTGGCAACATCTGTATCGCAAAATCCTCATCATTTCGAATATGTGTCGTGTAATTATTAGCACCCAGATTAACAAAGACTCTAGACTTGACTCTGGAAGCGGAGAGGTTGCGTCAACGACCACAATTCCTCTGTAGGCATTCGTAAGAATAAGACAGACCAAGAGGGTTGGAGACAGAACCAAATACAAGTAAGAGTGACCTCTAGTGAGGACGGACTTCTCACACCTTGCTCAAGAAGATCGTCAATTAATAACAATACCATATTTTGTTCGACATTTTTGATTTTAAAGATGACATGAAGGAATATTGCAACTGTTCCCAAAGTTAAAAATAGAGAAGCCCAAACCGTTAAGGTGAATGGTTTGACGTAACCCTCAAATGTGAGCGCACGTCGGACTCCGTCACACGTGATGAAAGTATAGAATTCTTCATTTGTTTTGAAATAGTATGAAGCGAAGTGCCGAACATCTCCGAGGCGAATGCTATCCTCGGAGTATGGAAAGAACACTTCCTCGCACTGTTGCATGAGTGTGTCCTCAACAAACGTGTCATCCGTTAATGTAGAATTTGGGTATTCGTCTAATAATGGAGACAAAAGGACCAAATATTTGAGTTCCACCTTCCCTCCCTTGTAATCCCTGAGCTGCCGGGAGTTGAAATACGTACTCGCATGGAATGGTCTATCAACAGTGCATTTTCTGATTTCTGGATTCCTTAGTCGAATGTGGAAACTTCCACAAAGACGTCTGTGTTGTTTTCTGTACATTTTGTCCAACGCAGATGTATTCCTAACTGTGTGGTCCATTCCGTAAATTTGTTTTGATCCAGCTGAGCTAGATAAACCAATTGGTTCGAACGGGACTCCATTGACACCGTAAGTCAGATAAAATTTGTAGTACTTAAACATATAACCAAAACCAAGCCAAAATGACTCACCTTTCTCAAGAGTTTGCCAGAATAGGGTTTCTCCCGCCTTCTCCTCCGCCGGATCTCCGCTCCTAGGGATTTGTTCGTCTTACATCCCTCAAGCCGAATAACATGTTAGACCCCCCCGGGGTCCACCTGGGGTTTCCTACTATGAGCGGGCATCGGATAGTTTTTGGCTCGAGTTTCCTCAGGCCGTCGTCCCAATCCTCACGTCGGCCCCGTGCTAACGGACATTAGATAGAGGTGGCACGGTACGATATATTTAAATCTGCAATTTCGAAATATTAGTGTGATAGTGTGTTACTACTGCTGCTACGTTATACTAATTGGCGAGACAAGGGTTTTTGAAGGTCCCCCAGACCCGCGCCTGGGCAGGAAGGGGGCCGTTGGAAGACGGAAAAGGGAAAACTAATAATAAATTGTGATCTATAGTGTCTTCAACGCTAAAATTCCACTAGTTCCCTTCAAAGTTACATTACATTCTAGTCTAATCATTCCAAGATGTCAACAGGGTGCTTCGCGGGCTAACTAATTAAGGTTCTTAACTGGGACAGCGAAGCTTTTTTTTCTGTGTTCAATGCTAAAATGTCGGTATATTCTGCAATCCTACATGCGTTCAGCTGTTACTCTGAAATACGCACAAAAAAATTGGGAGAGGGAAGAACCGAGAACCGGGTAACGAGCCGGACCCGACGAGTGGCGGCTGGTCCGTGCGTAACAATGCAATTCAACATAATATAACATACAATATGAATTGGACACTTTCCAAATCCCTGTTACCGGATTGACAGTACTCACTATATAGTCAATAACTATTCATTGTAGAAGTAAATAAATCAACCAACACAAATGAAATGGAAGATTCCTGATAATACCATAAATATCGTATATTTATTTCAATTAATATTTACGGTCTCACAAATATTACAGAGAAATAGAAGGGTGAAAGAAATACATTTAATGAAATGGAATATGTTTTTTTTTAAATACTAAAGAAATATGGAATTGTATTTCAAATGAAACGTCCCAGGACATGGAATTATTGGTCACCGTCCCCGTTACAAAAAGCCAGCTCTTGTTCCAAAAAGTATCCAAACAAAAAGTTTTTTTGTTTCTCCATCAAAGCTAAAGTATCTTTCACCACCACTTCGGCCATATTCAAGGTACCATAAAAAATCAAGATTTCTTCCTTCATTGTTCCCATCCATTTCTTCGCCTCTTTGATATTTCCATCCATCAAATGAGCAGCAATTAGATTGACGCAAGCTCGAACTGCCAATTCTTTCAATGGTGAGTTAATAGTGAGGTGTCATAACACTTGGTCAACAAATCGACAGACATTTTGAATTCCTGTTTCTTAGGATTGAAGTAATATTTGGCCACGTCAAGCAATGGGTAACCCAATTGTGGATTTATTTTTAAATTTGGATTTTGACGTTTCTTGTCCAAATCCCAGATATTTTTGAAACAGGTCATCATAAAATCAACATTCTTTTTCTTTAGATCCCCATCCTCATTCCTTCCGTCTTTATTTATGTAGCAGATGTAGATTTTATCCAATAATTCCACTCTCTTCCGACCTTCCACAGAATCATCCCGATCGATTTCACAAAGACGACACTTACAAACAAATCCAAGCATTTTTATAAAAGGTCCACGAATTTGGTATATTTCAATGGGACTATCATAAGAGATCAAAACTTCTTCCCCTTGGGGGATTTTCTTGCAGGCTCTAACAAACAACATGTCACCAAATGTTGTCCAGACGGCATTGGAGTCCCAACAACTGTGATTGAAGAAAGATGGGAAAATCCAAAGCCCACTTGACACTCCATGATCATGCAAATGTGTATTTTCAGGGTTGCGAGATTCCAACGGTATATCTTTGTCGAATGAATTGAAAGTACAAATGGCGTCAATTCTTTTCATGTCTACCACATGGTCGCCATCTCCCATTTCGACGTCTTTGTCGTAAATCGGCATATCTGGTCCAGCACACAATTGATAAATCTCCGGACAAAGACTTGGTTCCAATGCACACTGCTTGGGAAATGAGACTTTACTGCCACAAGCCTTTGCTGGCGCCCCAGCCATCCTTGCATGAGATGCGATGCGATGCGAGAACTGACTACTAGAGCTGGAACCCTGACAGAGCGAACGGAACTCGTCACATTATTTTAACTGGACTTGTGACATTTTGTCGTGACAATATTGAGAACTGGTATTCTCAAAATAAAGATTTTATTTTATACTTTTACAATACTCCATAAAATTACTGAGCAAAATCTTAATATTACTCCATAAAATACGGTGCATTATTTTAAATTGGAGGTTTCGGAAAATCCGGCGTGGTTTGTATTCCTAAGTATTTTTCACTAATATGCAAATAATCAGTCCTGGGCTAAATTGATGTTGGGTTGTATATCTACCCCCTTTACGAAAAATACGCTGCGATGCTCAAAAATCAATATTTTAACGAATTTTTATTTCATGATTTCAATATTATAAAATAATATTTTTTAGTAAATAGATTATTATAGTCTCAAAAAATTAGACAAAAAGAGAATTTTTTTGGCATTAATGGAAATTGTATTTGAGTTACAATAGGTCAACAAATTGTTCAAAAAGTAATATTGTATTTTTCCATCAAACCCAACGCATTTTTCGCAACCACTTTGACCATATCCAAAGTTCCATAGAAAATCAAGGCTTCTTTCTTCAACGTTTGTACCCATTTCTTCCCTTCTTTCACATTTCCCAGCATCAGATGAGTTTCAATTAAATTGGCACAAGACTCAACTGCCAATTCATTCAAAGGTGAGTTGATAGTAAGGTCATAACACTTGGTCAACAAATTGATAGACATTCTGATATCTGGTGGATTAAGATTGAAGTAATATCGGGACAAGTCCATCAGTGGGTATGGCATGGATGGGTTTATTTTTAAATTTGGATTTCGACCTTCTTTGTCCAAATCCCAGACATTTTTGAAACAGGTCATGATAGAATCAATTATCTTTTGTACGCCAGCGCCACCGTGATCGTTTCTATCTTCTTCCATTCTCTTATAGTATTTCTGGATTTTCTCCAATAATTCCACCCTCTTCCGACCTTCCGTCGAATCATCCCGATCAACTTGACACAATCGACATTCACAAACAAATCCATGTTTTTTCATGAAATCTTGACGAACAGCAGTCTGATATGGAATCAAAATTTCTTCCCCTTTGGGGATTTTCTTGAACGCCCTCACGAATAACATGTCACCATAGGTTGTCCAGAGGGCATTGCAGTCCCAACAACTGTGGTTGTAGAACGCCGGCAAAATCCAAAGCCCACTTGAGGTTTCACTCTGATTCATGAATTCGTCTTCAATTTCAATAGTCTCCAATGGAACTCCGCCGAATGAATTGAAAGTACAAATGGCGTCAATTCTTTTCATGTCTACCAAGTGGTCGTCATCTCCCATTTCGACGCCTTTGTCGTAAATCGGAATATTGGCCCCAGCAAACAATTGATAGACTTCACGACAAAGACTCGGTTCCAATGCCAATTTCTGAGCAATTTCTTGAACTTGTTTTCGTTGAGTGGCAGTATTAATTAAATTAGTCTCAAGATTCACATTTAATTCTTTTTCAAATTCACCTGGCTCAAGCTGTTCCGGAAAAATTAATACAAAGGCTTTAGTGGCTGTAATGAGTTGACCTGGTTGGATGTCTTGAGTTGCAACAAGTCCACGCCCTCTTCCATCAATTTTTTGAACTTTGACTGAGCCCACAAAGTCTGCACAGTCATGTCGGACGGAACCCTCGTTGTGCAATTTCAATATGTCGTATTCTCCGGTCTTTTGTTGTTTGAGCATAATTTCAGCCAATTTCAACAATTCTTTGAACAATTTTTCGTTTTTTGAATCAAAATTCTTCAGATTTCCTACCGACTCCAAAAATTGGATAGCTTCTTCAATACGCTGTAAACCCATTAGTGCCTTGCCTTTACGATACAATCCCTTCATGTGATTTGAGTCGATTTCCAATAATTTGTTCACGTCTGCAAGGGCATTTTGAAAACAACCCAAATTCAGGTAGGCAGCAGCACGATTTGATAAAATATCACAAGTGGCAGGGCCGCTATCTTTCAACTTCAGACCCTCCGTGTAACATTGAATGGCTTTTTGATATTTTTGAGCCACGAATAATTTGTTCCCTTCATTTTTCCATTCAATTACTGTTTGTGGTGGAGATTTAATGAATTTTTGCCATTTTCTTGGGATTTCTCCCTCCCATTTGACCCCTGGGAATAATTCTTGAGACAATAATTCAGACACTATCAAAACATCTGCAGGGTTGTCACATCGAAGTGAAAAGCCGCCATCTTGCGTGGATTTGAACCAAGGATTCTTGATGGCCAAAATTTGGGCTACAGGTAAATCGTCAAGAAGATCATCGGACTTCCGTTTATCAGCAGTAGAATAATTGTAGAGAGCAAGTCGAACTCCTTGTTGACCTCGTGGGTCTTCAACCACAGTCATGATGCCAGTCATTTTGACAGGTGGACCCAGTGTACGACATAGGAAATATTTCCCTTCCATGACTTTGTCAGCATTTCTAGCCAAGGTCGAGATGTCAACTCGGTTTGCCGGGGTCAGTTGGACAGGGACAGAAGTTCGGAGACCAGTCGATGTTGTCTGTCCAAATTTATGAGTCATAGCGGACAACTTCTTGCTTTCATTAATAGTGGTTTCATGGATAAAGAAAAGAAATGACTTGTCCGTGTATTCAGCCAGCATCCTTGGGTCACTCGGAATTCCAGCTCTCGCTCTCATGGCTAACATTTTTTCCATAATTTCTGGATTCATTTTTGTCTGTCACTTCCAAGAATATGGGTGGGACTTCAGCTAGAAACAAAATAAAATGTACGAATAAATGACATTGCAATGCAATTATACCCAAGACTACTAGCTTTAGCTAACAATTAATTTTAATTCTTTCCCTACTACCTACGCAATAAGATGTCAGATGTTAGAAATTGATAAACAACATTGTTCGATTCCAATGAACGATCTTTATTCGCTACACCAGATCAGGTCCTTCGTCGTCCACGCTGTGTCTTGGTAATCTATGAGTCAAAAAAATTATAATAAGATTTTTTTTGGTAATGAATGAGTTAGTAGAATTAGCTGAATGGTTCAAAAGATCGGCACTTCCCGATATTCCCCCTATTATTTTACATAACAATTAATTATTTATATTAGACATATATATATTTTAATAAACAAACGTGAATGCTTTGCAGGAAAATGTCAATTTTTCTGGCTGTCACTCAAGATTTACCACGAGTTTGAATTAGAAATCAGCGTAGCGAATGCAAGGTCAAAGTGTCAAAGGTTTATCTATAGATTTATTCGCTTTCTCCAACTTTCTCCGACTAATTCATTTGATTTAAAGATGTAATTACTAAATTACTTACACGTGTGC
>JAQGCB010002422.1:0-11573 GCA_034698835.1 Protaphorura tricampata | reverse complement strand
CTCTTCCGATCTCTATACACCCCGACGACACCCTTTAAATATTTTATTTGCTAGTACAGTACGTAAATAAATGCTTTAAAATTATTTCACGACTATCTTCTCAGATTTCATGCATGTTTGTTTTACAAATAAACATGCAAGGTGTCTCTCAAATTAGTTCTACTCTTGAGTTATGTAATTTTACTGCACAAGAGCTGAAATATTTATTAAACGTAGGTTTACGTTTGTTTCGGTTTAAAAACTTGGGAAGTTCAAGTTCACGCTAAGCTCAAATAATAAATGAATGGTTAGTTTAAGAAATGTCGTTAAATTCATGACCCATAACCCTGAGAGGTTCACAGTCACGTACATGCATGGTCATAAAATAAGGTCATATTTATGAACATGTTAAAACAAATGTGACAAACCTCAAAACCCATTGACTATTGTTTATAGACAAAAATACAAGAAAGTCTTATGTATGTCAAGTAGCCAGCCAGTCAATGAAAGTAAAAGTTAAACCAAGTGGTAGCAGTAGCAGTGACAGTGGCAGTTACACTTAAATTATTTGAGCCCAGGGAGTTGGACCACTTCGCTTCCCACGGTTTGAGGGTTGAGCACTTGTTCTTCCTTAACTGAAACTAATATCTTAAGTCAAAAATGCCCAAAAACCAAATACAATACCACAAATGTGTAAAGAGTATCGGGTGGTCACTTACAAACTCACACACATACAAGTCCGCCAGTCCGTCATGCCTTTTGGGTAGTGAAATAGAAATACACAATGAAATGTATGTTTATTTCGACCATCCATGCATTGATTCCTTATTAAATTCTTGCTGTCTTTCGAAATTTGTGAGTTTTTGATATCATTTTCAAATAATACAGGGTGTTTCCGGAAGAATTCCACATATTTGTCTTAATTACCCGGCCGAGTTTTTAGAATCAACAAGATTCGTCAAATTCACTGTTCGTTTTTTCAACTGAATTTGGCGCAAAATCATTCAAAATAATAGACTTTTGGTCAGTTGAGCTCTAAATCCCTTCGAACTAATTACTGTTCAGACCCACTTTAAAAATTACACTTTTCCGCCTCAGTAAAAATATTATTTAATTATCTTAGGCCACTCCATAGTGTTGCACGTAATGTACATAAGGATCTCATATCCGCCTCTCCACAAACTTGAAAGATTGGGTAATCCAATCCAATCCTTTACTAAATGACATAGCACCTACACCGAAAAACTGAACCCAATTCCTGTCAATTCTGCCATCCCCTCCTCCATACTCCATACAGTATAAAGTCATGACGACAGTCCACGTCATGTCAATCTCAGGAAGGAAAGATCAGGGAGACTAGAACAGGGTACCCACAAGGCAAGGGATCAGATTTCAGTAGTCCGTCCTTTTCATATACACTTACAGTACTATGCACGGTAACAGGTCGAGTATGTCATACATGTCATGTCGGAATGAATTTTTGGTCAAAAAAAGGAAACAGATCTTACGTTATAGTTTCTTTGCGGTCATGTTTGTGGGAACTTTGTGAAGGGTCGAGTCCGAAGTACAAGTGACGGTCTGTCTGTCTCTGTATGGATAACCATACCTGAAAAACCCACAAAAGGAAAACAAGATTACCTCCAAGGAGTCAAGTCTTGTCTCAAATGACACTCCGTCTTTCAACACTCAAGTTATGCAATTCGATAGTAGGGTTTTTGTCAAAAATCTAATTATGAGGTTGTGTAAGTTGTAGAATAAGCACTCTAGTCGATTTTGTCACCCGGATTGAAATTCTGTTATTTTCAGCGTATAAAATTCGTTTGTTCCAAAATTATTTCACATAATATCCAATAGAATATTAATTCGCTGAATTTCAATGTTTTCAACTTGAATTTTCTGTGAAATTCAATTTTTAAATAAGATATTTTACTGTACCCATTTTGAGAATTGCTGTTTGCAATGTGTTCGAAATGTCTTCATCTTTATTTCGGAAATTGAACAAGTGGACACAAGATGACCACTTGGGAATTCTTGGGTGAAAAAAAAGATAATTTGAAATTGAATAACTTCCCAATTCCCAGGCTTTGGACTCCAAATAAATTGGTTTTTGAGGAAAGAGTTTTAAAATCTTATTAGTTTTGAGTGATGAATGAGGATGACCACTTTGTGGTCATTTCCTTGTCTGTGGCTCTCTTGTTCCATTGCATTGCATGCATACGTACAAAAAATGATTCATGGTCTGTCCCTTATGTCGTCTTCGTTCTTACACCACCGGAAGAGCAAAAGATTGAAAATTCCAATGCAATGCAATGGAAAGGATGTAGGGACATTTTGGACGAGGACATGTGGAAGTGGAAGTAGATGAGTTCAATTTGCTCTTCATTTCAAGCTATGTAAGTCACAGTTTGTCCGAATGTCTAGGGCGTGGGAACAGCAAAAATCTCAGGGGTCATTTTGTACTGTGCTCGTACTGTATGGTATCTTGTATGGACTTGGACTTGCGTGCTCATTTCAAGCCCGGAACTGGATTAGCATTTAAGTACTCACTTCACTTTGTATTGCATTCCTAGGGGGAATTCACTTCCGCTATCTCTCGTCTCCCGAATTCAGTTCCCACACATTGCGTTATGATGTACGTATTCTCTTAACCATGCATGCATGCACCCTTTTGTGACAAATCCTGGGCTGGTCGTGAAAACCATACAGGAGGATAAACATGATCTTTCAATCTGGAGATGTGGGAGTTTATTACGACGTAACTTCCGCAATCCGGCACATTATGACTTGGAATCACACAATCCCATGCACTGCACTGGTTTATTTCCCTTTCTCTTTCACCAGAAATAATGGAATAAGTACTACCCGGGTGAAATTTATTGTTCACGCCAGGCACGCACGCACGCATGCACGCATGCACTTACTATGTAGGTACTTGGACTTTTTACGTTAATGCAATCACGCAGTAAATATTGGCTACATGTTATAATATGTGAACTGTATCGGCATTCTTTAATTCTCTGAATCACTCAGCAATAATAAATTACATTGAATTCGAATCAGTTCGATTTTTTACGAAAAGACACTGAATTTGGTCTATCCATCCATATTTGGGTCAAAAATATTAAAAGGAGGTTAAAATTGAATTAATTTAAAATAATTACAAAAAAGTGATGTCATTATTTAAGCTTAATTTTTAAATGTACATTTACGTTTAGGAAACCGTGCTGATAAGTTAGTCTTGTGATTCAAGGCGCAAGGGTGCGGAAACTCGCTAATAAATCTAATCTCCATAATTAACGCGAAGTAAAGCATGAAATTTTTCCCCAGCACAGTCAGTCAGGGCAGGGCATATGTGTGTAGTTGCTGTAACCTAAGAAGAGAGGAAATAATAATATGAATGAATGATAATTGTTGAGCCGAGGATGAGACGCTAAAAATCTTGTCACTTCCGCCTTCTTCATCCCTACGCATTCTTCAACAGAGCGAGTCGTGAGAAAAACTCAAGATCATTTAAGGAAGTCAAAAAAGGAAGAGGGTCCCTTGACATTAACATTACAGGGAACCCCAGAAGTAACCCTATGTCCTGGTGGCTCCATTCAAAAGGGTTCCAGTTTTTTTATGGGAACAATGGGAAGCACATAAATGACTGACTTTTGACGCACCCAGTAAATTCTGTCCCCATTTGGTGATGATAATGATTTTTTTAAAAAGTTTTAAACATCCAGCCTCCCTCTGTCCAATTTATCTTTGTCTGAGTCAAAGTCAAGGGTTGAAGAACCATAAGGACGGACGGAAGCAGGTGATGGCTGCGTACGGGACCGGGTCAACCGGGCAGAAGAGGTCACCACGTCCGTTCTCTCTCTTTCTATGGCTTTTAAATACTTTACAATGCAATACAGCCCTCCAGCCTCTGAATACCCGGGTCACGAGTTGAGGTCACACTGTGCGTGCTTAGCACATGCACATTTGCTCCAGTCGTCAACGACTCAACTGTTTCCGGGCTTCAACAATACTACAATGCAATCTGTACATTAGCGTGCATGGAAAAAGACCCGGGTTTCTGTACTACTAAATGAATCCAATCCTAAACTTCCGGTGACCTGACCTCAGACTGTGGCTCGGACTAGCATGAGGGGACTGACTGCATCATAAAATTTCTATTGGATTTCATCTGGGAATTTTCCATTCCTCCGTAGAATCGTTCATTACGTTTCGGCCACAGAAATATTATGCAGAAATCGGCTTGGAGCAAGTCATCGTAGCATAGTTGTACGAGTCAGCCCTTGCCGCTTCTCTATACATATATTGGGATTTGTTTACCGGCCTTGCAATGGCGTTGGTTATTTTCGTATGGATTTTTTCTCTGTCCGATGGGAAAATTGGAGCGGGTGCTCGAATTTTCTGATTTTTTCTCTTGGAATATTTGTGTTTATCAGCGCCTCTCAGGAGTCTTCTTTATTTTTCAGAGAATAAATTGTCCAGTCCGCCGTCCGTGCCGTGCCGTCCGTCCATTCACTCTGACACTATTACACTTAAAATACCTTGTGAGGTTAACAATGGAAACATTATGATAAAAAGCATGGGCGTGAAGAACATAAAATTATTTCTGGTCCGGTGGTCACTAAATGGCTTGAAAATAGAATGAGGTTCAAAAGTACATTACATAATGTTCAACAATGCGGATTAGTTTGTCGAAGCAAAAGCAAAGTGGCCATTTAGTCAGTTTTAGTACTCACAGTCTGCACACTGCACCCATCTGCTCCAAAATTGGACATTTCTATCAATAATGTAATGTACACATTATAATGCTAATGACCCATATTACATTACATTGCCCTTTTTCACTCCACGCCCACGCTCGCTGTGTTATAGGATGGTAAGGGTCATAAGGTTATGACGTACGTACGTACGTACGACGGTAGCTGGGTCGGCGGGCATGAGGGCATGACCCGTGCGATAATGATATTAATGGAATTGAGACGTTAAAATCGTGAGGCTTTTGTGATTTGTATTTCGCCAGTGCAGTCACAGTCTGCACAAGCTCAAGTTCACGCCTCTTTCTGTCGGGTCTCCTTAGCATTGTTGGACATTGTCATTGTCAACAATGCGACCAAGTAAGATATTTCAGTTCGTTCATAAAAGCTCAATGCAATAAGCGAGCATCTGTCGTTTACATACAAATTTTCTACGCCCACTATTCACACCGTTACCATACCGGTTCGGCGTTGAGTCCTTTTTGGCCTTCAATTTGAATCTGAATGCATTTATTTTTTCCTTTAGTGTTTTGTTTCTTATTCGACTCAACATTACATGAAACTAAAAATATCGTACTTGGATTTCTACAAATTACTCCAATATTTTGCTCAGTCAAAAGTCAAAGTCAAATAAATAACGACATTAACCCCAATTGGCAAATTTGCCATCTCAGGCCGACACTAATTTGCAGGTGAACGCAGCAGTTCGTTATAAATCTAGCGGTCGGAATTTCGGGCCAGCAACCATCAATTTATGAATTTCAGAAGTGTCCGCAACACATATTTACCCAGTCAAATATGCCATAAGGTTACATAAGTACTATAACACGAGAAAGAATGCCATCTTACAATACAATGCAATGCAATGTTTGTATGAAAATGCGATAAAAGAAACAAGCCGGTAATGAATGAATTGATCATAATGACACGGAGGAGATAAAAGGATGCCGACTTCTTGGTTGGCCGGTCCAGAGAGACCAGAGACCGCTTCCTCAAGGCATTTTCCGTACGTTGTTGTCATATCATGCAATGCAATTCAATTCAGTTTGTACATAAGTCCGATGCGATGTAAGAAAAAAATAATATTTATTACTTTTTTGATGAATTTTATGACTGGCTGCTGTGGCTCCTGCATGGTATGGCTATGGCCAGGCACGGAATGACTTGACTGAAAGTGATTTTGACTGGATGTTAACATTTTGTTCGGAAGGTGAATGAGTCAACAGTAACAGAATAGGCCGACGCCAATTACGGGTACACTGTGTGGCAGGTAAGAATAACCCAAGAAAGGGTTTGGGTCCACAGAATGAGTTAATTAACAATTGACAACTTATGTGAGAATAACAATGTCTAGACCGTATATCTTTCAGGACTGGATGTAAAAACTGTTGTTTGACAGAATTGGCTACAAAAAGAAAGACCGTCACATTCTTGTGGGAATCGAACCGGGGCTCTGTATAAATCCACTGAATAATTATAGAATCTGTATATTTTTTATTAAACTTATTCGCAAGTAATTTACGATAAAAATTTGGATATTCATGAGATCAAGTCGAACTTTGGATTCGGATTAATGCTCGCACAAGGTTTTCCCCAAATACAGCGCTCAGTCCACTATGCTATGATGTCCCGACTATAATTAATTACTCGTTTTCTTGAGTGTACAAAATTCTTACCGCCTGGTTAATTGGTTCTAAGAATTCGTGCACAGAGCTCATTTTTCGCACAGCGTGCATACGGATTTAGTCAAAATTCAAACAATGGGTGGTAAATTACCTAAGGATGCGGTGGCAGCGGGCGAGATGTTCAAATTCCTTAATTTTACTGGAATTTATTTGACATATGTATGCACGTAAGCTAATCTTTGTAGGTAAATGCAGGGCATGTCATAAAAAATTGTAGAGTGAACTCCAACTGGTTTTCATCGAAATCTTTGCAGGGAGTGCGAGTGGAGGAGAATCTATATGGAGAAGAAATGAGACGGACTTCCGAAGAATTTTGTGATGAATTTTTGGTCCGTAGAAAAAAAAGAGACAAATGTTTAAAACTTACGTACTGCTCTCATTCATTCATCTCATTTTTTGGCTTCTTTTTTTTTCTTCCCCACATTTTTACCCTTCCCCCGGAAGTTGAAAGCAGCATTGACAGAAAACCAAAAAATATGCCTTCTCGTATCTTTTCCTTTCTTTTCTTTTGAAGTAAATTCCACAAAGTCGTTCATTCATAGCAAACCTACTACCGCCACCACCGCAATGGAAGATTCCATCAGTTTTTTCCAATGCTAAAGTAAAACCAACAAATGTGATATATTTTATTGTTTCTGAATGACTGCACTCTCAGCCATCACTACTCTTTCTTCTTTACCCGGCTTGCCTGCTCGGGTATTAAGGAAATATTTTCAGTCCTATTTTAGAATATGGACGCCCGAGTGCTTCCTCTTTTACTCCATGATGAGTTTTCACCTTTGACCTCGTGTCACAATGTGCACAACATTCCACATACTGCCGGCTGTCTGCATACCACCAACTATTTAAGGAGCTTCTTAGAATTTTGAACCCTTTTTTAGATTTTTTTTTGGGTTTGGTTCTGTGAACACACGACTGAAATTTTTGAAACTATAAGCATAAGAATAAATAAAACTTAACTCAAGGCCAGAAATAGGTAGAATATTTTGAATATCTTGTTTTTATTTAGTACAAAAGTCCTTCAGTGCTATATTGATATGTCAATAGTAATAATTTCAACTAATATTGCCTGGCCTTATTATGAAAAACCCAGGTCACCATCTATAGCTTCCGAAACATCCCCCACTCATTGACAGAAAAGTTCCTGACCGGCATCGTACGGGAAGTCTAGGGCTGGTCTCCTTGTGGTAATTGTTATCATTTGAGATGATATGTCGAGCTTCTCCTTCATAGAAGTTGAAAATTAGAACAGAAATGGCGATGAATACGACAAAAATCACTTTCATTTCTTCCAAGTAAGGTTGTCCAGTTTTATCAGAGAGTGGTTTTAAACTTTCTTTTTACTTCACTGATCTTAGAGTACTTAATTTCCTGATAGCGTACAAAATCTGAATCCTGCATCAATTTTAAAAATTGATTCAGTATAACTTTTCTTGTGTACTTGCGTTTATATACTTGATTGCAAATAAAACAATACCGAAAGTTTTTATGGAAAGGTCAAATGAGCAATATTCTAACTTCTTAGCTTTTCTGAACCGTTTAAGATTGACAAAAGCACTGACAAATATTTCAGTTACCGCGAACGAGAAATAAACGGGTGCAAGATAAAGATTTATGAATATTTTCCTTATTATTGAAAGGCTTTCCTCTGTGGTGTTCTACTGACTGAGTCGGTAATGCAGAATTATCTGCCAGGATTCCTGAGAAATAAGTATAGTTTGACTTCCGGGAAATTGATAAAGAAAATTATATATGTATTTATTATAAAGTGTTACATTTATTACACAACAAAATACTAATTGTAATTAAGATACAAAAAATCCAGTGCTAAACTGTTTGTTGCGAAAAATAATTATAGAGGCAAACCTTTAATTTATTTACACTTGCCAAGTCGACGTGAAGATTTTTGGGAGGGTTTTGTTCTATAATAAACTAAACTAATTTGTATAAGAATTTCTTTTCTTGGGTGAATGTCACCACCGATAGCTTCCAGCACACTTTCCACTCCGACTCCGATAAGTCCCAGACGGGCACCTTCGCGTAACACTGAAGGGACTGATAGATGCGCCCCAATTACGATTGTTGACTTTCCACCCTCCCCAAGTTCTCGCTTCGATGAAACCGATATTTAAGACTAGGACTAGTAGAATAACCAAAATTGGAAGAACGGAACATTTCTTCATTTTGTCTTTCTCGGAATCTTTGAAGTTTTTCAGGTTGAATCCAAATCGTCGTTCCGATATTCTGAATTCGGTGTTAACAAAAATATTACTCATTCCCAAAATTTCCAAAACCCTTAAGATTTTCTTGAAATATTTAAATATGTACTTACGTTAGAAAAATAGTTACACTTCCACTAGGACAAATGAACAATTTTGTAGTAATGCTTTTACTACGTCGCAGGCAATCAGAATATTTTGATTCTACTGTAGTGTGGGCTTTCCGGCTTCCCTGGTTTCGTATTTTCCAATGTGGTTTTAAAATTACTCATGCAATTTCTTAAGCTGTTAAAATTTTCCGCAGCATCTTTTGTTCAAATGTGTACACTCACAATTACGTATATTGTTAAAAATGTCATTAATTTATTTCAGAATTCGAGGAAAAATTACATAAAAGAAAACAGAAAATATTTGTTTAGTATTTTAGTCTTGACCTCTAAATATCCAGTTCGAAATCCGGAATTGAAGAAATGTTGAATCATCCAATGCCTTCCATCACCAATTATATGACCCAGAACATTTCCCACCATACGAACGAAATGTTCCCGACGGACACCTTGACCTTAGTCTTGAATGAGTAGGGCTGCGCTGCGGTGACCTTCCTTTAAATGCTCGCCAAGCTTCTCCTTCATAGAAATTCAGAGTGACGAGAAATACTACGAGTACAAACAGAAGAATGGAGACTGTCTTCATTTTCTCGTTTTTGAAATGAAAAACTTGAAATATCTTCTAGTGTTTGGTTTAGAAATCCCGATTAATGCGTCAAAGTAGATTCACACTGGTCTCTATAATATAGAATACACAGGAACAATTTATAAAAAACTTTTATGCAAATGGCGTTTTATGAAGAAAAAAATTTATTACCAGATTCTCAAAATAATTATCACCGAAAATATTTTGTCGAAACCTTTGACGTTTTTGAACTAAAGTAAATATGAAGTGTCAATCTAACACATAAGCGCACATAGTTTTTTTCATCCAAAAGAATTCTCCGTGGTTAATTTCGAAATATGAACGTCACTTGCGGTGTGCTTACTCATGGTAATTAAATTAGTGCAACATTCTAGAGAAATAATTCATTTTCCGTGTAATTCCTGTTGCAAAGAACTTTATGCATTTGTCACCAAGGATTATTCACATATTATGGTCTTTGGTCTCTGACCACCGTGAATTCTCCTTGGTTGTGACAAATAACGGGACAACCCGATGCGATATGTGACACACATGTTACCAATTTAATTAGGGTGTGAGTTCGATCCCTGAGAAAGACATGGTATTGGTCGTTGAAGACAGTTTTAATCTAGTAGATAGAATAAATGCCAAATGATCATCACCATTCCGGTAAAAAATCGAGAGGCGTGACACAAGCCACACAACAAATGTTTTGGTCTTACCGATAGTACTACGTTGTAGAAGAATATTTCATAGGAATAATTGCGAATGTATGAATTTGTGTGAGTAGTGTGATTAGCTTTCTGTGGCTATTCAAGTCTGCTGTTCGTCATGCTATTTATTATGTTTGACGTTATAGTCAAACACTTCAACCTTTGCAATAAAACTGACGTGGTTTATAACACTATGCACTCTTTGTACAATTTAATCCAGCTTTGGCTTAATCCTGTAAATAGTATGTTATCATTCTTCTTGAGAAATTTTGCATATACCAAAACAGTATTTTATGTCCAGTATTATTCTATGTTATATTTTATTGGGAAAAGCAAGAAAATAATTTAATCGTCATATTTTTTTTAGAAATGCCATGAACTTCGTATCTTGTTGCTCCCGAACTACTATAAATAGTGAAACCGATCTGTTGGAAAGTACAGTTGATATTTGTAATCACTACAAAAATTCAATACTAGCTACTATAATTTCAGAACCAGAATGGGGAAATACACGTCCTTGATCTTTCTCGCCTTCGTGGCCGTGCTTTTGATTGCTGTCTTTGAAACAGTGAATGGGTCCGTACTATCCGAACCCGGGTAAGTTAATTAAACACTTCGAAGCTAATTCTTTATTAATATCAGACAATTTACACTATTTTCATAATTTGTCAAAACTGAGAATGTCCATGATTGAGTTCATTTTTTGATTAATGCAATCTACTATATAACAGAAATTATAATTAACTCGTGATTTTTTTAATTTTCTTAATAGAGATGCAGTTGGAGAAATTGAAAGGGTTGCTAGGAGCGTTGCCGGTTGTTGTATGCGTTGCAGACCAGGGTGCACCTGTTGTTATGCTTAAGGACGATAGACGCGGCTGACTATATTTAATTAATTAATATAATAGCTATTTCTGGATACAATAAAAAGTTCATGTCTTAAACACGTGAAATTGGCTTCAAAAGAAAATTATAAATTTTTAGAACACCGTTTAACCTAGAATTGACGTTTCTCCTTTGTTCAATTCGGATAAAAACTTTAGTTAATTTATTACTACACATTGTGCATTAAAGTTAATGAATTCATTTATTTCCAAACCGAGAAATATAGTTTCGGTACAAGGCTTTAATATTTTCTGTGTCTTCTCACCATTTCCACTTCTTTCTTGAGCATCTTCCACCAAGAGTCAAAAGTGTTCCACTGGGGCATTTGATCCCCTTGTGTTCGCTAGGTGTGTTAAATCGGCCATCAATAGTCGGCATAAAAATCAGCAGCA
This sequence comes from Protaphorura tricampata, assembly GCA_034698835.1. Taxonomy (NCBI): domain Eukaryota; kingdom Metazoa; phylum Arthropoda; class Collembola; order Poduromorpha; family Onychiuridae; genus Protaphorura; species Protaphorura tricampata. The sequence continues at coordinate 274 of JAQGCB010002422.1, read as the reverse complement.
GAGATATAATTATGACAAGAAATGCAGCGGTGAAAAATATCCGAGACATCGTGATGTACTGTACGTGGTAAATTGACAGCCCAGGTTTTCTAAAAATGCAAATTAAATGATTTGAAATGATTTAGATGCAGTACTGCCATAGTATTAAAATAAATCTGTCGACAACTTAAGTTGAATTACTTAATCGTTGAGTCTGACGATTTCGCACTATACCGAGTAAAATGCAGGACGATCCGTAACTATTGAAACTGAATGCAATTTTATGCTCAATAAT
>JAQGCB010002421.1:0-11579 GCA_034698835.1 Protaphorura tricampata | reverse complement strand
CTTATTTTTTCTTTGGAGAATACTGTGGACTCGAATCAAGTACTGATGATTGACACGACTCATTATTTCTATTTCCCTTGGGAAAAATTTCTTTAGAAAATCCTTAGGAGCCTCGTTCCCATTGATGACTTTGCAGGCTAGAATTTGTGATGGTTTGGTTGTATCTAACGGGTCACTATAGTCAGCCAGGAATACCTAGGATTTCCAAAATAAATTAATATTAAATATAATTAGTATTTCTGGATTTCGAACCGTTGCGTTGAAACCATGGATATTTTTAACGGATGCCATGGTTAATTTGAAAAACACTTATGAAAAAATGTGTAATCTGATTTCACCGTGATTAATAGCACCGTTCGATGCTAATCACGGTGAAATCAGATATACATTTTTTCTGAATTTTGAAATTAATTAATTACCTTCGCGTAAGATCCTTCCCCCAGTAACCGGGACAGAAAATATCCACGTTTTTTAAGGATTCTCTGATCCGAGTTTCGATTGACAATATGGTCAGTAGAATGTACATTTTCAGGAGGTCCTTCATCATCATGGATTACTTGAACAATATCTGGCATTATATTTCAATCCTCAAAGGCAACGATTAAAAAAATGAATAACTGTTTTATCCCTCATTACACTTCGAGGCTTCTTAATTTTAAAACTATCCACTTATGTATTATATATTAGTATTAATTAACTCGGTTCTCTAATTAGAGACATTTTTTGTAGTTTTCAGTTGCTTAACTTGTCAGAATATTTATTATTTTATGACTATGACATGGCAACCCGACATAAAAATTCGGCATTCAGTATATTTCAGAGAGGATCCGTACATTTTTCCACAAACGCAATTCCTATCTTTCTGCTACGCTAATGATAAGTTGCATACAAATGTGATTTCAGCAGAATATATGAAAAAGTTAGCCCAATTTGGCGGATTATGAAAAAAATCCAGACACCTAACTGGTGAGAGACTTTTTCTTAAATATTTAGTCTAGTATTTTAGGAACAAAAAATTTTCCAAGCACGAACTTTTCATAGTCTTACAGTTTTACCATGTACCAGAACCAGACCTGGAAACAGAGGCGCCCTCCTGAAAAATCATTACGATAGTTTCAACTGTTTTACCGTTCCTGGATAAAACTATGAATATTATGTACCATGGTGAACGTTTTGCATTGCATCTGTATGCCTGGAGTTTAAAAACATTAGTCATTCTGGAAGTTTTGAACTATAACAGTCTCTGAATCTGAACAGAACAGATTCGAGTGAATGCGGCAGCAACAGTTAGAAATAGGTGATAATTTCCCAGAACTGTCAAGTTCCCAGAACTCTAATTAATGTCACTCGTGAATAATCATTCGAATATTCAAAATGCTTATCAACCATCACGAAATCAGCTAAGCTGAATCATTACATATGATAAATCGATTTATTACATTACAAATCCAAATTAAATGGCGTCAAACAGTTGGCATCTCGGCTCGGCATATGTCACAAAAGGCGTCAGTACTACAATGTCATATATTTGTAACATTCTAAGCATGCTTTTCATGAGCTAAAACTCCTTGTGGGCAGCAGCGCAGCGAAGCGTGAGCGTGTCTAATACTTGGAAATTCGGAGGTATTCATTTAATCACATATACTTAACAAAAATGAAACATTATATCGAACTGCGGGTAACGATTCGCTAGATTACAAATTCTAATGCAATTGAATATTGAATCGCAGCCCATACGCCCATGTGAACTTAAACTCTCATGAACGTGACCTTTAATTCTCTCATTAATCTCTTTGATTCAAATTATTAGATCCCGTGTTTTGCCTAATGGCCCTACCAGTACCACTCGAGTATCACTATTTGGGAATCCGCTTTCCGTATTATCTCAAACAGACACGCAGTACTTCTCCAACTCCAACCAATCAATGCGAAATTGCTAGGATTTCGTGCTATAAGGGATATATAGATTTTAGAAACTTCAGTTTTTGTAAAGTTATTATATAGCCAGGATATATATTCTATCTATAAAATTAAAATATCTAAATATATTTATTACTCCATAAGCAATGTAAATTTTACAGTAGTGCCTACAACATTGTACTAAAAAATTGTAATGTCAATTTGAATGTCAATTATGTTGTAAATGGATTTATATTCTGTCAAAAGTTTTCTCACTTAATCTCATCCGCAAATGAACGAGTGCCAAAGGACACTCGTACCTATTCCATACTCCAAACATTTATCACGTGAAGTTTTTTTATATTCAATAGTGCTGAGAACAATGATTTTGGAGAGTGACAAATGACTTCACATAATAGAATTTACATTCATGAATTTCACAATCACAATGTGAATCGGGACTATTATCGATCGATAACCCCAAGATATAATTAATTCAATGTGAACTTGAAACTTTAAGCTCTATGTTGTATAAAAGGGTCAAAAATTTTGACCACTTGAATTTAGTCGTTCATTTCACGGGTGATTTTAAAATTAATTAGTAAACCAAAAATTAAACAATAATGCAAGCTGCACATAATAACACAAAGTGAGTTCATTTTTTTATTATTCTTTTAAGATTTTCTCAAAAAATAATGTTACCTGTTTTCCCAATGTTTAATAATCGAAAATACTTTTTTAAACTGGCATTTTTACATTTATTTTTAATTGATTTCAGTGAAAGATGTCCTCCAATTCAGTCAATGAGCAGTACGACAAACACGTCTGCTCTCCCTGAAATTGACAACCTCGTTCAAATTAAGATCCGAGAAGAACGCCAAAAAGATGTTAAAGTTGTTGTCGAAGAATTAGAAACGCTTAGAACTAAACTTGATACACTTCAACTAAAATATGATTCTTTGGAGCTGCAAATTGAAGATGTGGACAAGAAAATTGACATTCTTCATGTTCAGACAGGTCAACAACTAGAAAAATTGGAGAAAAGAATGCAGGAAAATATGGATAACCTAACGTCACAAATGGAGACTGGATTTAAAGCAATCATGTTGCAGTTGGCAGAATTACACAATAATCACAATTAGAAACGGCGCAGCGACAAATGTCTGGACAACTTTTCTTATTCGGGATAATCGCAAATTAATACAATCGATCGCTTCGCGCTGGCCTTAAAATTACTCGGCGTGGTATTCCGCGCATCTAGGGCATTAAATTGTAATCAAAATGCTTAATTTTGACAGAGTATTTATAATTTGAGTACAATAAAGAATGTTGCACGTTTGTACAACACGGTTTTTGTATTCCGGTCTGATTATGTGATGTTTTTATTTAATTGAAAATAAGTTCGTATCTAATATACTCCCACCGTACCTGGCATTTTAAAAAAGGCATATACGACTTGAAATCCGGTTTTGGATCCATTTTGGCAGAATAATTGACTAGGGTGATCAGTTTTTCTGAGTACGAATTGTGTATTTTTTATCCGATTGAAGTATTCATCGGACATGGCCCGATTGATCTGACAACTGACAGTCGTACTTTAGAATTTGTGTATATCGAGCTCCATTTGAGTTAGTGAGTATTTAAACTCGCCATTTGAGTATTGTATAATATCTGATTACCCTGTAATTGACGTACCAAGTAGACTAAACTTATTCTACATTGAATTTTAGCTTAGACACCATATTTCTGACCAAACGGGTTGTTCAAAATCAAAGGGTGATCAGATAAGAAAAAAGAAGAGGACGCTTGGGTTTAGTTTTTTTTTTAACAACAACAAATTAATTTATTTTGTCCAAAGTTAGAAGATACAATAAAGAAGTATGTAATGTATGTAAATATGTACACAAATGTTCACGACGATCACCTAGAGGTTCAGGCTTAGGTGTCCGATGACCCAAGACGACATTCCTCTATCAATGTGCTAATGAAAAGTGTAATTAACTTTGGGTTTAGTATATCTTTTATAAGTGAAGTTGATATCGCCGAGGACAGAACCATCAACCATTATATTTGTCCAGTATATATAAATAAATAGCTATATAGATAGGTAGTACATAGATTTCGTGGGTTTTATCCCTAATAAAATGAGAATCAATATTTTGCATTGTAATTTAAATAACGGTATGGCCGATCGGCATTATATTTTACGTAGTATTTGGAATGATCATTCGAAAGTACGTATTAAGTAAATCATATAGGCGTATTTTTAGAGATGAAGAGATGATGGATGGATAGTACTGTCCGTCCATCATAACCAAATCTTGTACTGAGTAATCCATTTTGCAATATTATACCAAAACATTAAAGGGGTACACGCAGTCCAGTGATGCAGTATCAATTAAATATTGCTAAATCCTAGAGTACTTTATCTCCTAAAACTGAACTATAGATTACCAACGAAATGATAAAATGGCATTCACATTATTACAGGAAATCGGTGAATCGACAAGGGTATTCATATCGCCTATACATGCATGAATCTGCGGATATGATTGTTACATATTATACAAATTCATAGGAAATATTTATTAATTATCCGTTATCACAATTGTATGTTCATCATTGAACACCTAGCACCTACGCCTAATTCTGGGATGAGGACAAAACGGGTACAATCAATAACAAAATATTTTATGTATGTGCATTCAGCGATTCTACTGAAACGCATTAAAACAGTAATCGGGTAAATCATCATTTCGAAATAAACAATAACAGATTAAAATGTATTTACCGTTCATAGTTCATTTAAAAAATTGTCATATAAAACCAGGAGTATTTGGGAATGCGTCACATTGGATTTAATAATTTTGTGGCTCACTAACTCGCATCGGCATTTAAAATTTACATATTTTAGACGACGAATTTAACATTTCCGACATCTTCAAGAGTTTATAATGCAAGCAGTTGTGACAAAATCGATCAAGTAAGCTCTGTAGCTATGTGCATGTATGTTTTGTCTATGTAGTTGTAGAATTTAAGGTTTTAATAATTTTCTATTGTTTCTGAGCAGGCGGAATCCTCATTCTTTGTATTATCCCAGAAACTCATTACGTGGAATTGGTACAAACATCAATCAAATGAAAGTTCGTGAAGAAAGGCAGACATTTTGTGACGCCATTGTTGGAGAGGTCGCTGTGGTCAATTCGATGATAGACGTTTTACAGGTGCGCAGTAATTCATTAGAGCTAAAAATGGAAGATGTTGGAAAGAATATTGATGATAGACATTTGGAAACGGAGCAACAAATTGAGAAATTAGAGAAACGGGTGGAAATGGACATGAAAAATCTAAGTTTTGGAATGGAACAAGGGTTTTCGTCAATACTTTCCGAAATTGGGAAATTGCAATTGCCAAAGCATTAACCATTTCTACCAAAATTCCTCCTGCACTCTCACTACTAAGTCTAGGCATTTACATGACTGAAAACTGTTTTCACAGAGCAGTGAAGTGCGGCACCGGGGTTTTTCGTTACAAGTTCATTAAAAATAAACAAAAAAATGTTTCATATTTAGAAATACAATTGATTGAATTTGTTTACTGGTTTGTTTCTTCATTAAAAACCAAAATATGGCCAAACTGAAAACTCAATTTCGATTAATTTTTAGTGTAATTAACGGGCGGAAGACTAATATTTACGCCAAGCCAAGCGAATCAGAAAATCCACATACAACTATAGCATTTAGCCATTGGGTCACGGGTAATCATGAAACCCACACTAGCCTGAAACTGCGAGCAGAAAAAACACCCAAACCACATCAAGTGGCCTAAAAACCCACCATCGGATTATCGAATTGGGCTTTAAAAACCCACCTTCTACACATTGCATTGGGCCTAGAAAACCCCACCATCGCGCATCGGATCATCGCATCAGGCCTGGAAAACCCACACCAAGAAGTTCTTTGCTAGCACGGAATCGAAATATGGGATGTCCCTATACCATCCTCTTTAGTACATTTTTGAATTTGAATAAGAAAACCCATTATCTAGCGGTAATAATTTATGACCCGCCCTGTACTTAACTCCGAAGCCTTTGCTTCCGTTGTTGTTAGTTGTTAGTAGTTGTTGCTTGATCATACAACCGTTCGTGCATTATTGGCATTGGTTGGTAATTGGTATTCGGTACGGTTGGTTGGTAGACGGCAGACAATCTGAAATTTCCAAATTTCCATTAATTTCATTCTCTGGCTTTTTCACTTCATAAACTACTGGTATTTTGTATGAGAAATATTTAACAGTTCGGAATTTTGTATGGTGGAGAATTTATTTTTATTTAGCACAAAAATAATGTTGCCACACCATATGGATAAGCCTATAATTTTAGTACAAGGATGTGATCCTTTCAGTTATATGCATGGCGTTTGTCTTGTAGAATTAGAATTTTCTCCTAGCCTACTACTAGGGGTACCTGTGCAGTACCTACCCCGAAAGAATGCAAACGAACGGAACATTGGACACAAAGTGCTCCGTTGAACTATGTGTGGGCGTCACACGCCCTCTTCCCATTGTTTTCCACGTACACGTGGCGGAGGTTTCAAAATATTTAGGTCTAATCAAAATTGAAAATTCAGAATTCAGGGTGAACGAGGAAAAGTACTTTTATCAATTTTTAAAATCCAACACTTGTTTTTTAAATTATTTAAAATAAAGAAAAAAATATATATAGAAAAAGTACTCCTGACACGGCACGTACTTGGTACGTTCGCATACGCATCTCTGCACACATCGTGTTCATAATTTTTAAATGTCTTGGACATTCCAAAAAAACAAAATCAGAAATTGACGGACAGAACGTTCCAGCCAAAAAAGGTAAAAAGTAGAACATTTATTTTATTTTATCAGTTATTTTTTTATAATTCTGATCGTCACGCTTTCGTCAGTACCAATTATTAGTCTAAAATGTCTCTCTTGAATTTGAATTTTTAGAGCTAGAGGACCAAAACCAAAGTCTGGAGAATCCAGAAACTCCAATTACAATTTTTAATGCGAGCAAGCACATGTTACCCAAACGTGGTTCCAAGACGGTAAGGAAAATTTTGAAAATGCCCATAAAAACTATAGAGTCGTAAAATATGAGTACATCTTAAATCCAGGAATTAAGGCCAGCAGGTCACCTGTAATGATTATAGGTGACGTGGCCTGAATATTACTTATTGTTTAGAATAATTATTGTTCTAAACAATAGTAATATTTCAGTTAATCCAATGTGATGTAGGTACATGGAATGTAAAACAATACACCAGTTTCCTATTTCCTACTCTAGTGTATTCGGGTCAAGGGCTCAAGCTTTTTCTCTTGTATAACATCTTTTCACATTGCATTAGATAAGTGCAAAGAATATTCGGACAATAATTTTGACTTCTTTTGATATTGCTTGTTTTTTTTGTTTTAATTATTTTACCATTTTACCTGATCGGGAACAGATATGTCGGTATGTACATTGATTGTCTTACATTTCATTTCCCCACTTAAGTGAGGTTGCTAATAATGCGTATTAGGGGTCGAATTTTGCCCGGTTAGATTTTATGGTACTATTGTGTTGTACATTTTGTAATACTAGTTTGATTTTGTATGTTTTATTATTTTGCAGGGTTTGATTTCAGCTGAAGAAGTAGTTCTAATAGAATCTGAAGCCGAAACTGAATCCTCAGAAGTGACGTCGTCGTTACCTTCACCCCATCTGCTACTCCAACGAAGCTCTTCCAGACCCCAGATACAGTTGTCATCATCATCTATTTTACAAATGATCACTTCCTTCCCATCGAGATCAATTCTCAAAACTATTGCCAAATTTTTTCTCAAGCTCATTTTGAAATTATGGAAATGGGCCTCAACGTTCCTAATTGCAATTTTTTTCGTATCATGGTTCTACGGAGGGATTATTCCTTACTTTGTCAGCCTGTTTGCGCTTCTTGGTAAGAAAAACACATTTTTGATATAATAGTAAGAAAATAAATATTTTTTACTAATCTCTTATTGATAGTCACGAAAGTGCATGCAAGCAAGTATACACAGAGAAATACGCAAATAGACTACACTACGGTGGTGCACTGAGGTATTGAGTCAAACTCAAAACTGCAAAGATTCCACGATTCCACATTCTTTTGTTGGCATTCTTAATTATTGGCATATAAAGGTTACGACTTACTTCGGATTTAACAAAAGCCGTCAGCTTTCTCAATCGACCTCGCGAAAGAAGACTCAATGTAAAACTAATTTAAAGCAGTAACCCCATGGACATGACTTGATATAAGACATAATATGCCCAAAATATACTCTTACCATTACCATAGCGAGGAAGCAAGGGGTTCACCTATACAAATGTACATGATATCAGATATGGTATGAAGGATTGATACGACAAAATAAGACTAACATTTTGAGATTAATTTAAGTTCAGACAAAAAACTGAATATTTCATATCTAATTTGGATCTTCATTTTCTGAAAACCTTACACTTGTTATATCTTCCCGTCTTGTTTTTCAATAAATGTGTCAGTAGGTGCGGACAGGTGCTTTCTATTATTCTCATCTTGTTGAATACAAATTCAAATATTTTAATTTTTTATTATTGTCATTAATACTGGTCCCGTTATTCGAGTCAGATCGAAAACAAAATTAAAGAAAGTGGGTCAGATCAGTTCATATACAATGTACGCATAATAATGAGTCACTCATTTCACGAGTACGATTTAATCGTTTTCTTCTAATCCCGCCGTTCAGTTCTGAGACCACGAAACAAAGAGTGGGTGAGTCATTCACATGGAATTTTTGAACATAAACAGAGCTCCAGAAAGTTTTAAGTTTTAGAATACTGACACTGAGAGGGTAGAAAAGTTTAGTTGACAATTTTCACGAGCAATGGACAAGTTCTTGTGCGTACTTTAACTAAACAACATTAATTCGTTCCAGCGTGCCTGCATATTTGAGTGATTTTTTCTTAGCTCTTTTACATTTTTAACTCCTTCCATCTTTCTCGTTCACAAATGAAGGCCGAAAAAATTACTATGACGATTTGATGTACATTTTTCTAACATACACTTACGAGTGTACTGCCGATCATTCGAACACGATATTTGGTTTACTCTCAAATTCGTGTGTGCCTTAGCGAGTGACAGTTGACTTTATTTTTAAGTTTGTGTATACTCAGAAGACAGGTGTTAATTAAATAGCTGAAAGATTTAGACAATACAAATATGGGAATCTGCTGCTCAGGTGTGCGAAAAACTGAATGTTTTTATTTGTCAGATGAGTTGACGGCTGTTTTATTAATTAATGATGTAATTGTTTTGTAAAGGTTTGGGCTATCACATTTCCGATAATTTAGTTTATCAACCGGACGTCCCCGTGGAGTCACGCGTGTTCGTGTAAGTATTTATGACAAACTGTCCGCCCCGAATCTGAATATTTTTCATCTTATGTTTCAATTTGTTCCAGACCTACTCCAAATTCTTTTGATCTCCCCTACGAAGCTGTTCAAATTCCAACATCTGACCGTGTCAAACTTCATGGTTATTTAATCAAACAACAAAAGCCGAACAGTAGAAACCTTCCAACTATCATTTATTTTCATGGGAATGCAGGGAACATTGGTCATCGGTACATTTTTATTTTATTTTTATTTAATTCTGATATCAACGGCCATTAAGAAATTAATTATTATTTTTATTCATGAATTACAGTCTCCAAAATGTTAAAGCGTGTTATAACGATGGAAAATGTAACACCCTACTTGTGGAGTACAGAGGATATGGGCTCTCAGATGTATGCATTCATTATTGTAACAATTGTAGACTTTATTTTTTCATTAATACTGTGCATTTTGTAGGGTGTTCCCTCCGAGAATGGTTTGTACTTGGACGCTAAAGCTGCTTTTGAGTTTGTTGACAGTCGTGATGATTTGGATTCGTCTAAAATCGTCATTTTCGGACGATCTCTTGGTAATTTTTCTTTGAAGTATCCTTTTCTAATAAACAGATACAGATCTTCATTTTGTTCTGACTTCTCTCTTCTCTACTTGACTTTCGAAAATATTTCAAAAACTTTTCTGTCATGAAAAATCATAATGATTAATTGCTTATATACCTAATTACAGGTGGAGCTGTAGCTATTGATCTAGCATCGAGGTGTGATTATAGGGACCGCATCGCAGCTTTGATTGTCGAAAATACTTTTACATCAATTCCAAATTTGGCCATTCATATATTTCCTTTTCGATTTATTCGGTGGATCCCAGGGATTTTCTACAAGAATCGGGTTAGTTATTTTAAAAGCTAAAGTAATTCAAGTTGAATATATTTGGTCAAACTATCTAATGCTCTCTTTTTTCTGCAGTACGAGAGTCTAAAGAAGATAAATTCAGTGGTATGTCCTGTCCTGTTCATTTCTGGAACAAAGGATGACCTGGTTCCTCACACAATGATGAATGAGTTGCACACAAAGTGTTCTTCAAATATGAAAAGACTGAAGCGTTTCCCTACTGGAGGTCATAACGACACTTGGTGCTGCAAAGACTATGGTCGACAATTCTCTTCCTTTTTAGACGAGGTACTTTTAGTGGACAACAAAAAGATCCGATCAAACCAAAGTACGAGGATGTATCTAAGCCACACTATTTCAAACATATACATATAATGGCTTTGGTTGCTCCAAATAGATAAGGGGTTTAGATTCAGACTTTACAAAGGGCTCCTATCGTGATAGATACTTCAGTATAAGATCCAGTATCATCAGGTCTGATACATATGATCGTTATCTGATCCGATCGGAGCCTTAATACATTTAGACTAGGTAGTTTTTGAAATTTTGTTCAGGATAGGCTTGTGCTGGCTGTTTGGGCATGCTTATGGGGTTTTTACTTTATACCTTTAAAATATTTAAAAATCTACTGAACTGCAAGTTGACCTGACTATATTTTTCTTTTGTCCTATCTATTTTCAGGCTCTCATCTCAGCGACAAAAAAAGAGCTTCACAAATTTGAACACTACGGTGACAACGACAACATAGTTTAGCCCTTACGGACAATATAGGTAGTTAAGTAATTATTATAATAATACGGTATAAAGTTTAAAGACAGTTTATAATTTATTTCATTTTACTGAGGAATGCAGTGCATGCCGGTGTATTGTGAATTGTAAATAATTAAGTGTGCATGTTAGCATCGATCGTGTAATGGTGCTTCTCGGATTTAATAATAAAATATAAAGTAACAATCCTTGTATTCTCTCCTTCATTGGGTTAATTTTCATGCATTGTCATATTGAGTTATCGAACCCTGAACCTACGGGCACAGGTAACAGCTTAGCTGCAGTCAGATTACTCGTACCGTAATCGTAATAAATGTTCCCATAACCCATTTAAATTGTCTCAGTTCAGGGTGCTGCTGCTGTGTTGTAGTTGGTAGACCACAACGACGCTGAAACATTTTCTGTGGAAGGGATTAGGAATAATATGATTTTTAAAGCTGAAAAGAAATGGATGCTCAGAGGAAGCAGATGGAGTCTATTTTACAAAGGTGTGGACGCTATATATTGTTTTTCCGGTATATGGGCGTTATGGAATTCCCGTCCAAGATGGCAACCTGAGTTGATTTAACATCGAATGCCGGTAGTCTTAGAAGGCG
>JAQGCB010002420.1:0-11582 GCA_034698835.1 Protaphorura tricampata | reverse complement strand
TTAAAATTAATCATTTGAGTTCATCATACGTATGTATACGTATCTCTTATTATTGAGCATTGTCTTGTACTTGTACTCGCATTGCGTGTGCTTGTGCGTGTAAAGTTGAGATTTATAAGATTTGACGTTTTTTTTAAATACTCCAATAAACGTTCTCCCTTCAAACAAACACTTGCGATGGATTTTAGAATGAACGAACGAACGTACGAACGAGGGCAATTAGATAAAGCGGACGTTAAAGTGTATTCGCACTGTGTGTGGCATCATTTGACTACTTGGCTCATTTTTTGATTGAAGATTTTTAACGGGACAGGTCTTTCATTATTATTTCATTTTTATGCCATGGCATAATGGCAAAAATATAATGTAGTATTTAATCATGCTCGCACGGCCCTCTGCCTCTCCTCCGGTCGGTCAGTCCATTCTATTGTTCTTTTCCTTTAAAAAAAAGTTAGGAGTCAAAGAGTCAACTCAAAATCTACACCTTTATTCCAACTAATGATCAAAAATGAAGAGAATCATGCATCAAAACATCACCGCAGCGCAGCTGCACCGGATCTTTCCGTGAGGTGCAACTTTAGCTTAAATAAAATCAACTGTCAAAATTTATAACGGGTAATATGGTAGTCAAATTTTATTGCCAGCACGCCATGTCGCCATACACTAAATACATTCTACCAAAAATTTAGATGCAAAAAATTGGCTACAATTTGTAGCGAATCGGGAAGCCCTTCTCATTTTATATCATGTAATTTGTCATTCACGTTCACCTATTTCCTCAGTAATACAAATTCATGGAAATATTCTTATTCTATCAGTCAAAACCAGGAAAATGTCAAATGTACTGTTCCCAACTCAACATTGTCAAAAAGCCAGGTAGGAAAAGGAAACATGTGTTCCGCACCTCATTTCGCTTGCACTGCTGTGCATTGGAGTCGCAGTGGAATTGCAAATGACAATCAGACAACAACGTCAAAAAATTGTACAATAAAGTAAAATACCTGAACACAATCAAAACATAATCAAGAAATGATGATGAGCAAGGAAACAACCATGCATTCCATTCCATTGCAATGCAATGCATTGCAATTCTCAAATAATAATAATACTATTACATAAAAACTCAAGTTTAATGTTCAGAACACGTCCGTCCGTCCGTCGACTGTCAATGATGTGTCGTCTCTTCCAAAAAACTCGTCTGTGTTTACAGGTGTGTGTGTATTTGTATGAGTGGCATGGTGTTTCCATTCAAATTTTATGAAGAAGAAGAAGAAGAAGAAGAAATGGATAAAGGGGTATACGTGCATATACATACGAATACGTGCATATTTTGCATGCACAAAATATCCGCAAAATAAAAAGTTTGTCCACGAGGAAGAGGATGAGACGGAAGATGATCTTACAAGGGAATCATTTTGAGTGTAAAAATTATAGAGATGCAAAAAAAAAGTACCCTGGAGAGACGGCATTAATCAATTAATTGCCTTGAGCCCAAGTATGACCAAAATTCTGTCGCCAAAATAGCGAATACCCAAAAATCTGTTCATTTTAACCTAAGATTTGAGATTTTACGTACGAAATGGTTCCCTCGTGAGAAGATCTCTCATATGCATGTATGGCTTTCATGGAAAGGATGTGTATTATTTACCTGGAGAATGAATACGTACGTATAAAGAGTCAGTCGTCTTCGTCGTCGTTCATCGTCTTCGTGCCAATGAACTCATTAGGCCCGACCGAAACGACTCGATGAGTTAAAACTACGTACATATACGTAACGTAACGCAAAGTACGTGCAGAATAAAAAAAATCTTTATGCAAAGAAAAAAAAAACTCGGCATGGCAAATAGCATGGCCAGGTATGGAAAACATGCTTGCTTGATAGTCATATGTACGTACGTATACGCATACTTACAAGGAACTTTAAGACCCAGGGGCTAAAAGCTACGGCTACATGGTACAACTGTAAAGAATTGCACAATTTCTTATACGAAAAGTACGAAAAGATGGCATGCAGTGTAAAAGTAAGAAAAATGAAAAATCTTCCTCGACATGAAATTGGCAGAAAGACAAATTAAAAATAAATAACACACATTTTTTTTTGTATTTTTTTGTGAATGTTTAGGAAGCAATAAAAAGTCCATTGACTGACACAGTTTATTAGCTCACACGGTACGGAATGAGTCAGTCACACTACACAAAAAAAGAGGACTAGATTCAGATTGTAATATTATTGTGTCAACAGACACATATACAACCGACAATACACAAAAATCCCTATCATCATCATCAATGTTTGACTATAAATGTTAATGTTGAATTGAAGGAATCATTTCCCCTCATTTCTATCTATGTACTGTACATTATGTTTGTGTAGATTTATGATAGCGTGAAAGAAAATAAACAAGTCTCATTTTGTATCAAATGCAGCTAAGCTATATTTGCTTGCTTAGTTTGGCTCTTGGCTTCAGCTTGGCTTTGGATTCTACTGCATGTATGCAGATTGAAGTCAATGGATTCGCATTATTTATTTAGTCACTCACAGCACACAGTCAGCTCCTCACTTTTATTTCACAGTTCATTCTCAGGTTTTTTTTTCTTCTTCTCTTTTTTGAAAGGTAAAAATTCTCCCGACAGGAAATCATTCAATTCCATCTGTGAAATTGGGGCGTGTGCAGAAATTCTATTCTATTTATCGGGGTATGGGTACTGGGTCCAACTTTCCAAACATAGATGAGACGATGAGAGAGTTCGTTAGCCTATTCCATTCAAGGTGGGTTAACAGGTTGCCCTGGCTGTCTCGTTATACTGGAATTTGTTCCATTGGGTCAATTGGTACGCTTTGGGTCAATGCTTGTTTTTTTTTACACTAGAAATTTTACTGTCAAAATTGAACGAGCCAAAAGAACTCAAAAAAAGAGAAAATTTTCACCCTACTTTCTTTTTAAATGTGCTGTCCTTCGCAGGACGGGCTTATCCGCTAGTGAATTTTTTTTTCTGAATTTTATGAAATTCGTCACCAAACCCCCTCCAAAAATGAATTCTACAAACACACACGATCCAAAAGAAATATTTTTGTATACACGATCCTACTATTGCCAAAAAAAGAATCGGAACAAAGAGTCAGTCAAATGTCTACAACCTCGGGCTACCTTGCCTTGTATCGCAATCGCATGCCATGTCTCTCTCGTATTTTTTCTCTCCGTGTCTTTTCTTGACTCATTGACAGATACTCGGAAGGAAAAATTGCATTTGAGTTTGATTTTGTGCAAAAAGTACGTGCGGTTCGCACTCCGGTCCCGAGTCTCGAAGTCAGAGTCAGGTTGTTCTGTCCTGTCAGCCTTTAAGCCTTAAGCTCATGTTTTATACACAAAGACAGATGTACATTTCTTAACGTCTACGTCCCGTCCGCGTCCGTATTCACTAGATGGATTGGTTTGCTGATAGTATGAAATCAATCAAACCGAGAGTGAATGGCACCACCACCATAGCATCAGAATAAAAAATTACCTTCCCTAAGAATTCCAAATTCGCACGTTGTAGAGTCAAGATAGACAGAAGTAGCACGTAAAGTAAAGTAAAGAAAACTAACAACCGTTTGAGCCCAAGTCTGACTGTCGATTGCCAATTGCCAATTTTGTCTCGATTCAAAATAAATCACAATAGAATACGTACAGATACAAAAAATTTAGAAAGCGCTGCTGAAAGTGAGATCAAATTGAGGATAGCATTAAAAGACCTTGTGTTGTCCGTCCGTCCGTCCGTCTATGTCTTGTTTCAATTCATGGAAAAAAAGTATCAAAATGGCAGTGATAACGTTTAAATTTCAAATCGGCGGTGCCAGTGCCACTTCCCACGCACACAACAATGTGTTAATGTTTGCAAGTGATTATCTATAGTTAACCCGTTAAATTGACACTTGATTGGCAAACAAGAGTAAATTGTATGTATGTATGTGTGATTATTACCTTAAACAGGTTAGAAATCTGTACACGATCTCCATGCAATCTGCATACGCATATTTGTGACCATAATAAATTTGGGAGTGTGACTTTTATACACACATTTCGTATAGTGATAGGATTTTTCCCATGCATGCAATACAAGTCAGTCAGTTTAGCGAGATGGCGTCTCTTTTTGTTTGATTCTGATTTGATTCAAGTGACAAACACAAAGCGTGACCAAAGGAGAGTGGAAAAGTCGTGCAAGTGACACGAGGACCAAACAAATGACGATGTGAGAAAAAATCAGGACACACAAAATTTATGTAGATCAAAACCAAACCAAACCATAAAAAAAATTCACTTTTGTCTGTCACTCATCCCATTAACTTCACTTGACTCAAATCCTGGTCTATTTTTATCCTTACAGATGCATTAAATACATGTGTGAACTGAGTCAGTCATAGGAATAGGAATAGGAATTAGCATTTTGGCTTATGAGACATTTTTGCTAACTAATGACATGGCAAAAAATTCTTCATCTCCGGCCGTGGCGGCCGGGACAATCTGCAATACGAATCTGCCTGCTTGCCCTGCATGCATTTATTCCCTATGTCCTCTATGTTATGTCTTCTCTATTTATTACCCATGCACAATTTGTGAATAATACAATGGACTTGACTGTGTCATTTGGAAATGGTCCAGTTTTTATCATTTCCAGCCTAGTTGGCTACCAAAGTTAAATGCTGGCATACTAATTCATAATGTTAATCGTTTTTCCTTCCCTATCTTAGCTAGCTTTTCATTCAACAACCCTTTGACATCATTAATTACATGAAAAACGACCAGGGCCATTATTCCTTCCTAAACTTTAACTTTTAGGAATGAAATGAAATGAAATGAAACGAATCAGACTCAGACATTTAGTTAAACAGACAAAGCTACGAGTAGTGTAGAGTAATTAGGACCAGGCCCATTTCGGCTGTCCCAGCAAAAATGTGCACCACGAAGTTGGCTTGGCTGGTACACATTGGATTGGAAGCTATTATTTCTATGCCAAGGACAATTTCAGAACTGCAGACTAAATGTCTCCGCTTCCGGGATTCAGTTGGACATTTTTTTGCAGCCTATCATATCTAGGATGTCAAGAATAGCAAAATTCGGTACTA
This sequence comes from Protaphorura tricampata, assembly GCA_034698835.1. Taxonomy (NCBI): domain Eukaryota; kingdom Metazoa; phylum Arthropoda; class Collembola; order Poduromorpha; family Onychiuridae; genus Protaphorura; species Protaphorura tricampata. Next base: position 6,475 of record JAQGCB010002420.1, on the reverse strand, counting down.
TGTGTTCGGAATTGTGTGCTCATCGAATGTCTTACATTCCACACAGTTTCTCACAAATGCATTTCTATTCTTACAAGAAAATAGCAAGAATTTCGCCATCAGGTCATCCCTATTAGTGATACAATAATACAAATCTCAACTCGAGCCGAAATCTCGCAATTCGAACAAATTGGACCAGTCATCTAATTAAATTCTGTTATTATACAATTCAAGCAATGCAAAATATTTAAGAAAAAAAAACTTTCCCAGAATTAGCTCCGCAGTTGCATGCCGTTTGCCGTCAAGTGTCAAGAAAATTCTTACAGCGTCAGCGTCACCCCCACGCGGGTGATACCCCAGGAGGAAGACTTTTCATTACTCTAATGAAAATCCAACGTGGTATTACTATTACGTGAATGTGATCGTGTCGTCGCGTGTGACATTTTCTCAGAAAACTAAGTTGAAGAATTTCCATCCATTCCTAATGCATGCATAACATTCGTACGTACACACCTTGGTATGTCATAATGTCATCCTGCCTGCCTGGTCGAGTTGACTGGGGCTCTGGGACTAACTGTGATTGTGATTGTGCCTGTCACCTCGGGTGACGCGGACGACGGTGACAGTGACGGTAACTGTGTCGGTGACAAAAACGCAACGGCGACTGTCCGTCAATCGTCTTAAAATGAGACTTTGACTTATTTTTTTATTCGCAGTCGCAGATACGGGCGGATTTTCTATTTTGCAATTCGCACTTATTTTGATATCATTTTAATTGGTTTGCACTTGGCACGAAATAGTACGTGTGCAATCTAAGTTCGCATTAAATGCTATGGCGGTATCATTTGAAATAAATGCCGCCATACAGTACCGCCACACATCCATAAATTTATTGAGGACATATGCGTATCCTAAATCAAATCACTATTGTCCAAAAAAAATATTCAAACCTCAATTTATTTTATGTAGTGACATTTATGAGCTGTGACTGAAGACTGACATTTAAAATCAAGGAAGTAGTGAATGAGCACCGCCCCCAAACCTTAAACCTTCCGTCAACGACAATTATGGAAATATGCATGCTCGCATATGGAAAGGTACTAATAATCTTGACCCGAATAGTGCACAGTAGTGAGCAGTAATTATCATCAACTCACACCTACTAACTACTGTGTGATTTTAATATCCATGTGCAAAAAATAACCGTTAGATTTTAGTAGCCCGGCCCGGCTCGGCTGGCACTTCTTCTGACCGCCCTAATTTCATTTATGGTCATAAGGACCATCTAGAATCTAGAACATGCCTAATTATTATTTCTTGAGAAAGAACAAGAAAATAAATAATCAAATAATTGCTTCATCACCAAAATTTGCTGGTCATTTCATGTGTAGGTACTGTGGGTTGTGGGACTTGTACTGGTCACCATTAATTTATTTTGGTCATTGTTGTCTTTCACTGTCACTGTCATTGTCGCCAAATGAGTTTCGCCCTTTCCTACGCTTAACGCTACAGTATTTATAAGCAAATGAGTTGGCGAATTTAATGTTAATTTAACTTAGGAATTAATTTTTCTGGAGCATGAAAAATTATTAAATGCTGCAATGGGTGTTCTAATTTGATATGTGCTTTAAAAGGGATTCCCAGCACCGAGTTTCGATCCCGGCACCCCTGATTTCAAGCCTAAACACTGAAGCATTTTGGCTAATTTGTCTATTTTCTAGAAAAGTGGACAGATTTCTATCAGAAACTTTACTATTCAATTTTTCCTTGATATTGTTGTCCACAGTGGAATGAATATTCATTGATTCCCTGGATTTTACTACATATTCTACCTTAGCAGATCAAAAATGAGAACAATGACGTGTGAGTGAAGTGCCAGTGCCATGTACGTAACAATGAAACGCATTACTTATCCACGGCAAAAACTTGAGAAACAATGGGATTCGAATGGAACAAGACTTTGAGTGTGACACCAATGTCAAGTTGGTTCATTGTTAAAAAAAGACTCTTCAGTTTGTCTTTTTATTTTTTTTTTACGTGGCACTGACTACACAGACACAGACAACTGACAATTCCTCCCATCTGTTCAGCCCCACTAATTTCCTCTTTAAGAAAAACAACTTGACTATTACGTCTGCCTCCGCACTATTTTTTTCGTGCCCGTCCCAGTCAGCCAGTAGTGACAATTCAATTCAATCACAACAAAACAGGACAGAACTTTTAGCCAGTTTCTTCCATTTCTTTTGTGAGAAAATCTTTCTTTTTTTATCTCAAAATGAAATGGAAATTCAACACAAAAAAAAGAATAAGAAAATGAATAGAAAATTGCTTTTATTTGTGCACTTGCACTATTGTGCCAAAATAAAATAAAATGTGTCGAATTTTATAGCATATGTCCACCTGCTGCTTCAACGACCTGTTACCCGTTCGTCCGTCACATGTCATTTCCACAAAGGCCGGCCAAATAAACAAACAGCAAGCAATGCAATGCAATAGAAAAAAAATTAAAGTCAAAGATTTACAAACAATTCTGTAGCAAGTTTTTATTTAAAAAAAAATGTGGGAATGCAGTAGTAGCTAGTAGTAGAAGTAACTGGCGATCATCAAATGCAATAAAATGCAAAAAAAACACTTAAAAAACTAAACCAGAACATATAAAACAAGACGGGGATCGACTTTTGCTCCCCCTAGATTATTACTTGATCGTGGAAGGTAATAAATCTCTTAATTCGGCCAGTATTTGCATAAACGGTGTTAAGTGTCTTTCAGTTTTATTCCTTCCTTCGCATAACCCAGCGCAGCGACCATTCGCTTGCTTGCTGTTGATGATGCTACGATCAACTTCCTAATAATCTGATCTGTATTAATCTTTAACAGGTTTAACAGCATTCAATGAGTTATCCTGAGAGTAGAGCAGGTGTTTTAACGCTCTTAAACTTGACACAACAATTCTTAATCTAGTTTTAATCTCACATTCCATTCCAATCCTTCCTTCCCTTGTCAAATGAATGCAACAACGGACTCTAAACGCACAAAACAATTCAACAAAATGAAGCAATGGAAATGAAATTGTACGTATGCAAATGCACGCAGAAATGCAATAGTAATAGTAATGGTAATATAATAAAATACAATCAAGAAATAAGAGGCGCGTCAGTTGTGTCCCATGCATATTGCATAGCAGCCCTGCGTGCTAATGAGCCTCAACCTCATTAAATCTCTCCATAATTACTTTTAATTCTAAATTATGTCTCCGTCGGCGTGTGGATGGTAATGATGGTGTGGCAGTGGCAATGGCATGGCCATGGCAGTGAATTTTATTCTCACAAGGTACACGTACACGGAATAGTACTTGCATGTAAAATATATCTATTCCTATTTCCTACCATGAAAATCCTCAGTTCGTATTCGTATACATTACTTTCAAAATTTTGGACAATAAAATCAAATGTGTGCCTCGTTTTCATGACCAGGTTACCTAAAATGACTCATGAATATTTTAATTCGATTAAGGAAGTACGTATAGCGTTCCCGGTCAGACGCACCAACTAAGTCGCCATTAACCCAGGCCGCCCAAATAAATCTCAAGCCCCATAGCCCATGGCTCTTCATCCTCGCACTCGAAATCCTTACTTAACTTAACAAAGGTCACGTCAAAAATTAAAAAAAAAATCTTCCACTTGCATATGCATATTTATCATTCGTCATTCAAATACTTATGTATAATTGTAAGCTCTCAGCGAGTGGGCTGACTGAACAACTGAACCATCCAACCTAAGACAACAACAAGGAAGGCGTCTTTTTATTTACATACCGTGGCGGTCAAAACGGAACAAATTATAAAAGCATCGCAGTGGACGCATTCATTCACGATACGAATTAGGAACAGGACAACAATATTAATATTATTACACAAGTTAGTACAAGTACAAGTCGGACAACAATGGGGGTATTCAAAATCCTCCTCACCAAAGACAAGGATTTTTGTTGCCCAGTCGTCGACGCTTTGGCTTTGAAAAGTCGAAGAGTGATGAAGTGTGTCATCATCATCACACATAACCCAATGAATATGAATATGAAGAAGGGTAATCCTTGGTATGCAAATGTAAAATCCAAATCCAATGACTCGGCATGAGTTTAATAAATTCCACCCCAAAAAATTATGTATTACAAGATTTGTTGGTAGGATGTAGGAAGTCCCGTTAGTTTTCTCCCGGTCTGACTAGACTTTGTCCTCGAAGCTGATCTTCGAGTTCTTAATATTCATGTGTGTTATGTTGTGTGAAATCATCGTCATCCTCATAATGACCATTACTGATCAAGTTGGGGTTGAAGAGGATGACCAGTCTTGACTTTAAGACTTGGTCGTCGTCGAATATCAGGTGTACCTGTACCTGTACAACCCCTTATGGCCATCTGGCCATAAGTCGGCCGCCTTTTGCTCGTATACCTTTACATTTTTATGACAGTGAACTGGTATTACATGCCAATACCGGTTTTTCTAAATTTTTCGCAGTATGTTATGTTATGTATGTATACATTGTGGTGAAAATAATTATATAGATATATTGTACATATATTTGTGCATGTATATAGTTTGTAGTGTTTTGTAATGAAATGTAACCCAACATAACAGTTTCCTGACCCGTCAGTCTAGCTATATTGCTATACTGACTGTTTTTTACTTTGTTGCTGCTTCGACCTCATGCAAACAATACAATCAATTGACCTCCCAGTGGGTGTGGCCGCCTGTCTTTTCTCCACTTTTATCAGTTTCCTGCCTCAGCGTGGTAAGCGGTAAAGCGTCTGAGTCTGAAACGCTGAAGCTGAAACTGGCTGACTTTGAAATGTGCGTAAGCGTATAAGCGTATGTGAAGTTTTTCCGAGTCGTATCGTATCGTAATATTAAGAAAGTACACATGGAGCGCAATATATAACGACCGCATAGGCCCCACTTCACAAGAAATCTAGTTTTTCATTTCTTTTGATATCAATCTCCAATTGAATCATTCTCTTGAACTGACGACTGTCATGTCTATCCCCTGCTAGCCCTGCTTGTCTGTCCATTTCCATTTAAACAGGCTACTCATGTAGAAAAACTAGATCATCTGTCCAAATCCATAACTAGAACGAGTCGATCTCGAATCTCGATACTTACTCCACATATGTCCGGATTCTTTCATCCAGTACGAATCTCAAAATCTATAGCGGTAGCGGTCGAGTGCATGCATGGCTATTCAAGATTGAAGGCGAATGCGAGTGTATGATTGATTTTCTTAGAAAAAAATACTAGTTTTTAGAAAAATTTTCAGGAATATTTTTTTCATGTTCATGTCAAGTGTTCCGATTTCATAATACACATTCTAGTTCCTCTCAAATATATGCATGGAATTTTAAATTTTATGAAGTTAAAAGTGTGCCAATGATATTGGCTGCATGATGATTCCTTTATTGGCCAAATGCCCAATTATACTTGTCCTGTCCTCGTACATGTAATTGCGTATGGATGAAACAATTTCTTGTTATTTTGACGGAAACATGTTTATGTCCAATTAGTTGGTTAAATTACAAGATGAGAAATGAATAATTAGTTGAAAATGAATATTTAAAGATTAATTAGTGTTAAAGTATCGATCCAACAACAATTCTTTGACTTGCTCGCTAAATTGCACAATCATCAATCTTTGTCACAGTCACACACACAGACCGGACCGCCGACCGACCTCTTTCCTTTCCTACGACCACAGTACAAGATGACCTAGTCCAGAAAACGACTTTACATTTTACATGCTTGTAAGGAAATCTATTTTCCAAATTTTTTTTTCTGTGGTGACAATTTACACGACTCGAGTTGACGTTTTTTTCTTCTGTTGGTCGTACAACAATTAATTGTAACAAACAAGTCATTCAACTATGCATGAATGTGATAAATAAAACTATTCATGCATGAATGCGTATAGTTTAACCTTCCTCATTCCACATCTTCATGCAATCTCAATCTGCTTACTCCACCCTTATGTATCATCGTCTGCATCTACATCTACCTTTACCTTCCTTGTCCTCTAATCTCAATTCTCATTCTCAACCAATTAATTTAACCGACCAACAGCATTATAATTACACCTGAGCACATAAACTCCCTTATAAGGTCTTAATGACTCCGACAGAGTCAGACTTACTGTACACGCAATTCAATATTATATTTTACATTAACAATTAAATTCATTCAAACTAGTTCAATTTTACAAGGGAGAGTATTCGGATGTAAATTTTTTGTCAAGATATCTTGAAAATATTCACCAGGGGGAATATTTTAATACAGTAGCAATAGTAAATTTTACGTCCGAACAGTGTCCCTTGTTAACTTAGCCCCGATGGGATCTCTTGTAGATTTTCCGCATCATCTCACATCACACTACACGGGTAAACGCAAACGGCAAATAAACACAAGTAGTTTAAAGTTTAATAATTACACGTTTCCTTCCAAGATAGATCG
>JAQGCB010002419.1:0-11587 GCA_034698835.1 Protaphorura tricampata | reverse complement strand
ACATTTAAGAAATTCTAAACGAAATATTAAAAAAAAATATTCGACGAAAGGGAGCCAAATTGAGTTCACAAGAATCCATGCCTTACACAGAGCCGCTAGCCGTAAGGGTGGCGCCTAGGCGACAGGCCGGATTATTGTAAGCACTAGATAAAACTGATGCAATTAACGAAAACGACACATTATGGTGTTCATGGTGTCCTGCATGTCAAAAAATATCGGCCCTTCGGGCCGATTTGACAGGCTGTGTGTCAACTTTTCTAGGAATTATTGTATAATCTGGGACGGCTGGATAGTCTATGTGTCAACTTCTCTAGAAATTACTATAAAATCTCGGCGCTTCAGGCCGATTCGACAGTCTGTGTGTCAACTTTTCTAAAAATTACTATAAAATATCGGCTCTTCCGATTTGACAGGGTGTGTGCCAACTTTTCCAAGAATTATTGTATAATCTGGGCCCTTTGGGCCGGTTGGACAGTCTATGTGTCAATGTCAAGTTCTTTAGAAATTACTATAAAATCTCGTCCCTTCGGGCCGATTGCACAGTCTGTGTGTCAACTTTTCTAGGAATTACCAAAAAATTCATCCCTTCCGGCCGATTGGCCAGTCTGTAATAAAGTAAGGCGCTCCGAGCTCTCAAGGATATCTTTGATATACGCTACGCCATCCAATCTCCATATATATTGCTTGGAAATATACACCATGACAGTCTATTTTGAATTCATTTTAATTTTGCCTGAGTGCACAATAGTCCGGTCCGAAGCTAGTTACGGCTCTGGCCTTACAAAATTACAAGATACTTTGACATCCTCATATTAGGTACCGGGATTTCCAAATCTATAGGCACCGTGCACTCACCAGGGGCGCGCGGAGCAGAGCCGATCCTTTTACCCAAACATCACGACTCGTTGGAGTCGTTTTTTCACTCCCGTGCAAACACATGTAAATCATCCCTACTTCAGCAAAATATTTTGAAAGGACAAAAAATTAATTTCAAAAAACGAGATGGGCCATCAGTAGGCAAATATTCTCAAGTTTCGAATTCCGGGGTCAAAAAAATTCCGAAACTTACGGCTTTTGAGTAATGGAGAAATCTAAAAAAATAAACTCAAAGATAGGGCAAAATACACATACATAGAGAGAACAAACTTCAGTGCACGGTGCCTACACTAACTGAATCCTAAGAGAAATCGCACTGATTATGGGCGAACCAATTTTTCGCTTAGCCTGATTCTATAATTGAATATTTCAGACTGTCAATGACCTTACGCTTCGAGTACTTGGTATTATCAAACTACTGCTTAGAGGAAGGATAACTAATGTAAACGTCATAGCCGACCTGTATAGGTTATGGATGAATCCATGTTACGGTAAGTTCTTTTATCTTTTTAATACACTGTCTAAATTCGTTTGTGAAATCATCGTAACTTTAGTCTTATAGTTTTAAAAGAGTAATTTATCGTAACCTTTTGCGTTTAGATTTTGTAATTGTGATTTAATCTATCTAGCGATCTCAACTGTTTGCTACCAAGTTGCCAGCTTTCTCCCGTTGTATGCATCACTTAGCTTGGGGAATTCGCGCAGAGTTGCAAAGGCACTTGTAATTAGGTAAGTACTACATTTGTTCACGTATTGTCGTCTTTGATGACCGCATTTATTGTAAGCCCGCTTTTATCAAAATCCCTTCGAGGGCATTTAGTTGCGGTGGGGCGTCGAAGATTTGAGTCGTGTGAAATTATAGTGCCAAATGATTGTGTCTATGTAATTGGCGTCTTGGTTTTTAAGTTGTCGGAATTTACTGACACTCACAGATGATTCAATGTCGACTGGTCAGTGTGGTTAGTCATATTGTGCGAGGAATGTTTTTTAATGACGTAAATAAAGGTCCACTTGAACTTGAACGTAAACATTTTGTCCTCCAAAATGAAACAATTTCGATAATTCGGAATGTCGGAAAAAATTCTATCAGATGTTGCCACAAGTGGACCAGTCCTGGATATATTTTGGGAATTATGGTGTGTAGTAATTCTGGTAAAGGGAGGTGGTGAAAATCCGAAAATCATGTATTTTTGCCCTAAAATCACTCGTTCATTCATTATTGTGGTGAAGCCATTGAAACTTGTCTAAAATGTTCATCCTCAATCCTAGACTAATTGGATTTATTATTTGATTAAGTTTACACAGAGCATTCGAAGAACGGGAAGCTAATGGGGAAAACTTTAATAATAAAGAAGACTCCCAGGCGCTAATTGACTTTATTCTGTCATGTTTAAGCTCTGAAAACCTTGCTAAGATTCCGAATTATCAGGTAAATTGTAGATATTTTTTTTTCACATTTTTATTGGTGTTATTAGTGGCAGTTTTTATACAACATGATATTGCTTCCATTTTTCCAGATTGTCCATGAAGAATTGGGTTTAGACATTCTTCGAGAAATCAGCTTAGACGCAGGAAAAAGGGGCAACACTCAGTTCGCTCGTATTCTGCATAATCTTAAAATAGAGACGAAGGAATCTGCACTCAAAATCTTTAATAAGTGCACAACTGTATTTCAAGCAATGGTTCCGGTTTTGAATGTGGTAAGTCAAACTTTTGCATTTATCCCAAATCCGAATGCTGCGCATCGTAGTCCGAGAATCCCACATAAAACTTCGCTTTACTTTACTAAACTTCAATCATCATTTGATTACTTTCTGGATGTCGTCCGTTTATCACGTACTAGAACCCGTAAACTATCGAGAATTTATTACGAACTCTCACACTAGAATAAAAATGGGAATTTGAGTTTATGTGTTTGGGTTGGAATGATAAATTCACCATCCCATGCCATATAGTAGACATTATTAAGGTGTAGTATAATGGTAACGTGTTATATTGTTTCGATAGGGTTTGTTAAGTTTGTTTTGCATTTATCGTTGGACAATGTAGGAAACACGTTCAAGTGAGTGTCGTTCTGCTCTTAGTTTATGAATCGTCAATATAATGTCGTCATAATTATAGAGTTCCGGCTTTATGTGTTCATAATTAACATTATTACGTTATAGTGGGATATCCTTTAGACTTGGACTAAGGTTTTATATACCAGTTGTGGTACCATATCTGAAAGTTTCTTGCTTTTAATTTTGAATTTTATTTCTATTCAGACAGGCATCTCGAGTTTAAGATCGGCTTTGACTACAATGATAGACAAGCTACAGACAAAATTTGATCTGAATACTCCCAATGCATCTGAAGTAGTGGAAGCTGAAGGTGATGCTGACAATGCTGAGGAGTCTGATGACGATGTTTAGCCTTCGCACGATTACGACTTGTCAACCCTAACGGTGAAACCAGCGAGTGTCTCGAGTCAGTCAGTGTCAGTGTAACCTTTTTAAACTTATGAACGTTTTCGCAAATACTAATTATCGCATGCAGATGAGATTTATACGATTCCGTAGAATTGAACTCTCGTTATAAAAGTTATGTTTAATATGAAAAAAACCCTCGATAGACAAGGAGAAGGGGTTGACCCTCGATAGACCAATATCAAATAAATTCCAACGTTTTCATTAGTTCGTTTTTAATTCTAAAACGTCAGTTTTATTTCGACGTCTTATTTATTAGGAGAGAAATAAATAATCACAGATACTCAAATTCCTTTATCTGAATAAAAGATTCTAATTCAATAGACTGTCCTTGATTAAACTGAAGAACATTCTATCCAGAAGAAGGATAAAGCGGAATATCATTGGATTGTCTCGATATTTTTGTACCGTTTCGTAGTGGCAGAGTGGCAGTGGCTCTCCGTTTTGTTTGTATCATGTGTGGAGTGTGGATGTAAGATGCAATCTCAAAGAATTAGAAAATAAACTAGGTAAACTCAAGCCAGTTTAGTTTTACATTACACATGTATTCTTCTAATATTCTATTCCAATGTTTGGAGAATTTATCATTAATGCGAGCTGATGATAGTTTTTTTGTCTTTCACCAAATCTGAACTCATTGAATGATTAAATTCAAAGTAAATTAATTTACACGAAAAACAGTATATTGAAATTTTTTACCGATAAGACGGTTTATTGATGTACATGCCTAGGAACTATCGAATAGATTTTCCGTATTTTTTGGGAGCCGAAAATGCTCTGCTAGTCTGTGAAAGTAGAATTCGGATTAGTCATGTCGTCAGCATGTCTAGGAATTTTACAACTTTAATGGTGCACACGACTCCGTATTCAAATCATGACTTGATAATCTGGAAAAAGCCCCAGCGCCATGCCAATGAACCCGAACCGAAGTAGAGAAAATTGTACACGTTGATGGATGTAGATTTCGAATAGTGTAAGTACTCTCTGGTTGGTGGTTGGGTGACTTGTGTATTGTGCTTGAGCAACTAGGAAATTTAGTCATTTTCGCGTAGGATCTCAGACTCATTTCAGTTTAGTTTACTCTCAGACTTTGCCAGCTCAGGAAGAATTTGATTCCAGGACTTTATATAACATTTAGCTGAGATGGAAATCTGGAGGAATGTGAGACCCGGTAAATAAGCCTAACTTTTTTCTCATTTCACTTCTCATTTTTGTCCACAAGTGGCAGTGCATTAATCGCTTTCATGTTTCACTTCCAGGTGTTACAGTTCTCGCCTGTTTCTGCTTAGTTCTTTTGTCCAACTTCCCAAGCAGTGCTGGAAATCATGAAGGAAAACCAGACAACGATGCAGCAAATCCAGCTTCCGCTCATGCACATTCCCCCAATGAATCTTTCCAGCACTTGGTCAAGGAATTACATCCAGTTCCAACCCATCCGCATCCATCCTTAGTTCGAACTGGTGAAACTAAAACTGGAGGTGCTGGTGCTGGAGTTTCACAGAAGAATAACAATCAAAATCAACAAGAAGATTTAAATAAAGTGTTACCAGTCGCTGACTTGGATAAACTTAAGGTTCGAATTTTATTTTTTACAAACTTTAAGGAAATTGTAAGTAGCTTGCTGATTTTTGAGAGTTTGACCTCATGAACAAAAGTAAAGGACTCAAGGCGAGTGGTCATCTGGTTAGAGTCAACTGAATCAGGGCCACCTCACAAACACCACCACCCGAGATCAGGCCAGGGGCAACTTGAAACTGCTTAAGTTGGCTGCACTACGTAACTTGGCTTTTCTCATTTTGTTCGTGAGGTTAACATGATAACTGCGCTATTTTCATCATTATGCTATTAACACGGGATCAATCTCTGTGTCCAAATGTGGCTTTTTATAAATAATGCACAACAAATGTCATTTCCATTTACAGAAAGCAGCAAAGAATCCTGGCCCGGCTGACTTTGAGTCCGATCGCGATCGGTTTGTACGGGAAGCGAATAGTCACGCTCAACATGAAAGTGGAGATCACGCTGGCAAGAAGAGTAAGAATGGGGACAAAGACAAAGGCAAGAACAAGGATGATGATGATGATGATGATGACGACGATGACGACAAGAAGAAACATACCCGTAGTCTGGATTTTCTAGATGATACCCTTACAAAAAAGTCAGGGAAACATCTCAATGAAATTGATGCAACTTTATTTCGTGCAAAGAGATTCTGTGGATTTAGTCCAAAAGTAGACCCTACTCGCTTATCCAACGCATCCCCAGGGCAGTTTCCTTGGTCGGTGAGTATATATTTTAAATGTTTTGTTTAAATGCAAATGTACATGTGCAGTGCACCACAACGATCTGAGACTGACCAAACCGTCATTATTTCCTTGAACAGGTCGCAATATTATCCAAGGATCACGTGTTCCTTTGTGCTGGCACGTTAATTTCTGATGAATTAGTTTTAACCACAGCATCATGTATTTCAAAATACAGAAGTACTAATAGTAACGATGCACTCATAGCTGTACTTGGAGCCTGGAGTTTACCAGACCGTCACCATCAGTTATCTCAACTTGAAGTATTCGTCCGTTCTGCTGTTCTCCATCCCAGTGAGTAAAAGATTTCGATTATGTAGAATTTGTTCCATACACATTCCACAAACACTATGGCATACTTTTCATACCTGTCATTTCCCATGGGCTTTATTCACTAGAGGATTTATTCATGAATTTTTCTTGAATGTTTGCTTGTGTTTAGGTTACAGTGATGTTGATCCAGAGTCCAAGTCTCACAATATTGGGATTCTTCAACTTGTTGAGAAGATTGACTTTGACCTCCACCCCAACATATTTCCTGTTTGCATTATTGGTCCACAATTTGAAACATTTGCTACAACGACGGATTGTCGTATCTTGGGTTGGCCTGAAATGCCTGTAAGTTATTTCAATTGAGTACACGTTTTCTCTGCACATTCAACATGCAGTTTTTACATTACCATTACCATTATGTATGTAATTTCAGCACATGGAGGTATGGAGATCTAGCAGTTATCTATCTTGGGGAGACGTAAGAATAGGAGGAAATGACTGCGGTGCTGGAACTGGAACGTCAAACATGCTTTGTGCCACTGGGCGTACATGTGTTGTAAGTTTATTAACCTTAGGAGATATATTTCTCTGGTCGTCTGAAAGTATGGGATCTGAATGGACGTTCAATAACTACAATATTTGAATTATTATTTACAGGCTAATGAAGGCTCACCGGTCATTTGTTTGTCAAATTCTAATCGATACTACCAATTAGGAGTTGTTCCGTCGGACGTTCATTGTGAGCCTCCATCTTCACAGTCTACATCATCCATTGCAGTCGTCAATGTTCTCAAAAATCATGATTTCATCGAGAAATATTTTAAAACACGCAAAGTATAATTCTAGTCACACTATAGAGAAATACTTCCTTATACATTATGCATAGTTAAGATCAGTGGAAGTGAATTTTTAATACCATTATCATCGCAGTTGGCTAATTTTTAACCTTAGGCCACAATTACTTGAATAAATCAATGAAACAAAATTGTCTTAGCCTTGTCTTTAATAGTGGTGGTAGTAGTTATAAGTGGTATTCATTTGTAGAATTTTATTGTCTGAGTTATATTAGACACGTTAGTAGCTATTGTCTTAGTGTCTTCAGTACTTTTTTTTAAATTCTTCATTCAATTGATTCAGCAGCCATTTTGCAAACTGAAAACACAAAATGCTGATAAGAAACCACCAAACAAAAAATGGAAATGGGTATATTTCGAAAGTCGGAGGCCTCGGGCTGGATTAGGAATTAGCTGAAGTGTTCCAAATGGCGATAACTGATAGTATGCACTGCTGGGAGTCGTGTTTGTGCAATGTCTCACGAATGAGGCTCTGGCTCTAGGTTCACCAAATCCAAAATCCGCAATTCGTCAGATACTGTTCTGGATGACTCACTCCAGTGCTAGGCTTCGGTTCGGACTAACTTTAGGTTTTATTTTCCACGCGATGCGATGGTGTCGATTATGACGTCAAAACAATTAATTTGGAATTCGGACTGTGTCTCAGTTTCGTCTCATCTGCACAACCAATGAGCACCTTAACATTGAGACGTTTAGTATAAGAAACTTCGTTTCATTAATCAAGTTGGAATTCAAACTAATTATTCGGTATGACTTGAACTCATTCTCAGACCCTGTTTCTGAATTGATGACCTCGAAAGCAGATAGATAGATAGGAATTATGGCCTATTTCTGAGAAGTCCGAATCAGGACTACATTCTACTGTTCAGTTTCTAGATTGGATTACCGATTTCGTTGCACAAGTACTGATTTGTAATAGTACGTACTACTAAAAGTAGCGCATATTTAAGATTTCACTTCTATTCCAAAAAGGACGAAGCCATTTTGTCTCTAGCTTCTACTACTGACTGTCACCTGCCAACACTAGCACATCAATCAACCATATTGTCAAATCTCTCTAACGGCTAATTATTCTAAAATTGCTACTTTCAAAAGTTTCGAAAGTTGAATTTTTGCTGATGTACTACTGTAGTATCCGTCGAATTGAGTATTCCTGTTCTTTCTTTCTAACTTAATTTTCAAGTTCGATTTTAAATTCAAAATATAGGCAGTGGCTTCCCCAAAATGTCATCAAAAACAAACACTTATTTACAATAATAGTTTCGAGATAATATTCTGGTCGAAACTTATTTATTCAATTTTAAATATGACAATTCAATCAAATATTGAGAAGTAACCACGAAATACTCCCTAGCTGTGTTCACTTACAATTATTATGAATTCAAACTCATGACACAATAAGTAAGAATACATGTGATGTGTGTATGTCCTATGTGTATGCTTTTAATACAAACTTCTACCCGATCAATAGTCCAGCAGCAGTGTTTTGAAAAAAAAAAACGTGGTTTAATAACCTAAGTTGTCAAAAGTGAAAAACAAAGAATGAATTTTCCAAATACGTAAAGATGTTAAGATGTCACATGTTTTATCCTCGTGCTACAAATTGTTTAACCAGACTCATCCTCATTCGTGTTAGTATGCCAGGTAAGACGTTCTTCGTAGAAACTGATCACGACCTGAGGGCACTTTACATTTGCTTGGCGTGCAGGGACCAAATCAGCCTCATCCGTGTCTTTCCATTTCATGAGAAACATCAATTCTCCCGACGAGTCAGTTGCGCCTATAATTTTGTCAGCCTGTAATCCACGATCAAATCCTGTTTGTTCCACTCGAGCTGGTTCCTAAAATTATTACAAATCGAAATATATTAAAATGACGAAAGAAAGTTATCCATTGAATGCTGATCCTGATTCATAAAACAATTATTCAACTATACTATTTGTATTTACCTTTCCAGCGGTTTTAGACTTCTTATTTTTATTCTCCTTCCGGTCGTCCTTGTCCACTGGAGGTTCAGAACGTTTCTTTGCGGTTTTACTTTGATTCTTAGCGTCCTCCTTAATCTTGTAATTCTTCTCAAACTCGGCAATTAGCTCAGGGCACCCTAAATTTTCCTCCGGCTCCCATGTATTATCATCTTCGCCATAACCCTTCCATTTCAAAAGATATTCAGTCTTGCCGTGTACAATTCTCTTTTCTAAAATCCTTTCCACGACGAATTCTTCTTCTTCTGGGCCACTGTCTTCCTTCTCCTCAGCTCCTGAGTTCTCTGGAGATTCATCCGACTTCTTCTTACCCATTTCTGTCTAAAACAAAGAAAATTAAATCATTGTAAATTAAAATGTACGAAAGCATCAGAGAATTTTGTTGATTTTGACAACTGAATTTCATTACGAGCGTGTTTTGCGAGCTGACAATTCTAAAATTATAACTCACTCGGTAATTAATTTAGTTGGAGTAACTTCAAAATCCTGTGATTTTATTGTTTGAGGACAGAAGAAGAAGAACGTTGTCCAAATGTTGAGGTACGTAAAATGGGATAGTTGTCTTTATTCTAAATTCCCCTATCCACTCTCTCTATTCAATTCAACCAAAATTTTAACCCCCCAATTTAAATATGGAGGTGAAGAGACTCTGAAAGCGTAAATTATTGAGTTCACTTATCACTTTTTATAATTTTCTTACAGTTTTTGACATTGTCTGATTTTTGAGTTGATTGGAATCCAAAGGGATGAGTACTTGAAGGAAGTGTGGTGTGTGTGGATTTCTGTGGATGGATGGATGGAAAAGAAGCGTCAGGTCTGTCGTCTTCGTCTGTCCCGGTCGGGTCCGCGCGGCCAAACTCGTTCCCTTCCTTTCTTTCATTCCCTCTCGTCCGTCTCTCCCACTCCCACTACCTCAGAATATGTCTCAGGGTGAACGGACAATTAGGAAACACACAGTCCACGACCACAGAAATGAGTATATTTTGAGCTTTAATTATGATTATCTACTAATTAATGGCATGCACAAAACTTGGAATGAGTTACCGCATTTCGTCTAATTGAAGCCCGGGCTATTATGTATGTACAGTGTAGTGAGGTGGTATTCATTTGATACATTGATCTAACGTCAATAATGGGCGGGGGGTCCATTTAGCATTTAACCACAGCACAGTTGATAGATTTAATACCAACTGTGATTTAACGGTGAAAGTACTTGGTTTCTATTTGAGACCCGTGCCGTGGCCCATGACCGGCTTCAATTAGAGGAAATAGGCGTCTAAGGGCTAATATAGTTGAGAGAAATGTCAAACGTTATGTTATGTTACCAGCTGGATTATAAGGCAATTATATGTGGAGCAGCCAATTCCTTTTAAAACATACTTAAGTAGTACTTACAAATTACCAATTACAATAGTTGTAGGAATTGTACTTGTACTTGTACTTAAAGTACTTACCCAGTTAGGTACAAGTGTCCAAGTAGTTGTACTGTACTTTTGTACTTGGGCAAATAGAAATACTAAATACTTTTCAAATCTCGAAGTACTTCTGCTTATTGCTTGTACTCAAAATACGTTTGAAAATGAATTGACCCAAGTCTGTGAATGACTACCAAATTATGGGAAAAATGACAATCAAATGAGATATTTACATCACATTCGCACCTAATCTTTGTATTTCATATAAAGTCAAGAACATTTGGTTGACCTCTTCCCAAGTCGAAGTCAGTCTGGTCCATAAGCTGACCAACCGAGCTCCTTTTAGCGGGACGACGTCTTTAGTCCTTACATTGCACTTTTATTCGGAATCGGAAACCTAACTTTCTACTTCGTTTCCCACAGTCAACAATTCAAAAAAGGAAAAACTTCTGCCCTCCAAGCCGATTCTTGAACTATGGCTGGATTCTGCGAATTCCACTTGGAATTTAGTGGGTTCAGATATAAAATCTGGCAAAGAAGGGGACCCGAATTCGTATTATTTACCCGAGGTAATTGACATAAAATCGAATTCATTAAAGGTAAAATTGGCAAAAAAAATTGAATTAGGTGTGGGTGAAATCAAAATGGTAGTTCCGACAGTGTCCTTCTCTGACTTCAAGAAAAATTGGTCACTCTGCCTGACCTCTTGAGTCTGGCCGGCCATCATCATCATTTAAGGTCCACATCTGGAATATGACGAGTTTCCTGAAACAGAGTTAGTTTGTATGCTGAGAAGGCAGAAACTGAAGGCGCCATGGCATGGCTCTCCGGCCTGCGTTCCTTTCCTTTCCTTTCCTTGGTTGACTCACCCTGCCCAGTTTTAGTTTCTTCTCTCTCTTTTTAACCCTCCTTCTCCGAGAATCCGCCCAAACAGCTTCACAGAATTTATGTGCCCAGAAAATGGTTTAATTAAGGAGAAGGTTTGATGGAACAAGGCCTTTGGATCCACACCAATCCCAATTTCTGTACAAACGCGCTCAAGCTATTTTTCATTCGAATCAAACCGAATACGACACGAATACATTCATACAAACAAATACAATCGGCAATCGTCGCACTTTGGGTAAAACTAACGTTTGTCATTTGGTACTAATTGAAACGCACTTCTCAATTACTTTCGCACAACAGTACAGTACAAGTACAACCACACCACAACCGTACAACTGGATGATGCTGAATGACTCAAAGAAAATATGCTTTTTAGTCCTGGAACCTGGAAAACATAGAATTTGCATTGTAGTTGAAAATTCAGTTACAATTACGTAATAATAATAAACTTAATTACTTTTAGAATTTCGCATGTTAATAATTTGCAATTGGGTTATTATATATAACACGCGAAAAATTGATTTTCTA
>JAQGCB010002418.1:0-11588 GCA_034698835.1 Protaphorura tricampata | reverse complement strand
AAAATAAAAATAATTTATATTATAATGACTCTTATTATAATCGGACGGAATTTAAAGTGGCTATAAAAAAAGAACTCAAACTCACGAGGATTGGGAAGTTCACGGAAGTACATCTTAAGAAGGGATGACACAGCGTGAATGTCTTGTTTGATGGCATTATCTTCTTCCAAATTAGGAATCTTGTCCTCATCAAACGAGATACTACATAGGATATAAAAAAAGTACAACAAAATTGGATAAAAATCATCATCTCGTCAGTCCATCTACAATTTCTGACAGTCTAAAACCAAAACCCAAGTCTCAACAATATACGCATACAAAAGCATGACGCTTGTATTTCTTTTTTGCATTTTGCAGTACCTAGAATTTTATTTGCGTAACTATAAAAATTTAAAGGTGTGTCATACAAGCCAGGTGTTAAAGAAGCGTAAACCGTGGAAAGACAAAAAAAATCAAGTTTTCTTACCGCAATTTCTGTATATTTGATGTTATTCCTGACAAGCGATAAATCCCATCCACAATTCCATGAGTCTCAATAAATTCTGAACAACATTTGAGAACAACAGGAACTGAAAGGATTCAGCAAAGAAATAATAAAACATTACAAAACCATAAAATATGTCACATCTCATATTGATATAATAACAATGGATTTTATCAGCATTTCATTATGGGCACAATTTTACGCACTAAGACTACGTGTCACGTTCGTTCTTATCTTCTAACCACAACACAGAAACTCCATTTCATTTCCGGCACGGTTTCGATTGGGTGACTTTATATTTAAATACACGTAGAGTTCTGAAATTTAAAATACTCACAAAAATTCGAAGATTTAATAAAAAAAACTACGTAAAGAAATGTGCGAAACCGAAGTCCCTATCTTTATATTATTTCGAATCGTGACAAAGAAAAAAGCTATAAAAATTCAATTGTATAACTTATAATTATTTAAATGGAGTTTTTTGTGTCACTTACTCTCAGTTCCAGAATTAAGCAGATGCTCAGCCAAATCACAACTGAAAACCCTTTCCCGAAGAATTCCCGAATGCTTTAGACTACGTCTAGACGGTCTTGACAAGATGAAACTCCTGCAAATGGACAATGGTACAAATTAATTAAGTTTTCGTTCTCCGACAGTCTAACTTCCAATCATGATCATGATTTGTGGACAGGTACGCTCCATTCCCAGGTAACAGTTCATCCAAAAATCATCCAGAACTACATATGAAATACTCAAGCTAAAAATTTGACGATTTAGCATAAAGTCCTCTGACAAGTCTGTCTATTCTGCCTTATAATTGAAAACATTCCTTGGAAATGACTAATCAAGAGATAAATTATAAATTCTAGTTCAAATTAGCATACATTAGCATATACTTACCGGAAAAATGCAATGAGTTTGCCATGTTTCCTTAGAACGGGTTTCTCCGGGGCAGTTGTTGAGGATGCCGATGAATTTGTTGATGAAACTGAATTAACTGAGAGCCTTTGCAATTTCCTCGTTGACGGCACAATCGGTAAACCCATTGGAACTTTCTCTCCAATAACCTTCAAAGATATATTATATTTTTTAGCAAATATTTTTTACACTTCAAAATATCCCAAGAAAACAATGTTTCCCTCAAAATGTAGATTTTTGTTTCATAATTTTATAGCTTTAGCTTCACCCACACATACAACACAAGGTGCCAAAACTCAACTTAAGTGGTATCATGTTTTGCGACATTAGCAATTCAAAGAACTCACTCCCAAACGTAAACATAAAAATCAGTTTACTCAGAAAAAGAGTAGATAATGGTTTTATGCCCAAACCGAAACCACAAAAGAGACCTATCACCTTATAAGTACTTACTAGCTAAAGGGTATTAAACTTATGCGGTACGGTCTAATAATTATATTATATTACTTTACTCACCTGGACACACTCCCTAGGAAAAAATCCTACATGGAATTTTCTTTTTCCTCTCCACCAAAGTGATTCTTCCGGTGGCGGCATATCAATTACCTAATGAAGAAACAGGAATGAGAAGACAAGATCCTCAAAAATTTTTGCTCTTTACGGAGTTATGATGTAAGTGTCCTGTTATATTCCCTACATTATGTGGATGGATTTGAATTTATTTTTCTAGTATTTTTTATATTTCTAACTTGATTCGGTCGTGCAAAAGGTCCTTTGATGCTATATTGTATGAGAAATGAAGGTAACGAAAACGACTTTAATAAAACCACATTAAATCGAATCCAATCCAAAATCCAAAAGGTAACTGGGGAGAAGTGAAACCTGAAGGTCGAATGGGAATGAGACAAAGACGAGCGTCTACTTTATTGTCTCTCCACTGTCGCTGAACTTAAATAAACTTTTGATTTTGTTTAAAAAAAATGGCTGCCAATAAAGCAATATACGACAAAATTGCTGATTACGATAGGAAATTGGCAGAAATTATTCCTACCCAGGATCCAGCCATACCGGAATTAATGAACGTTTGGGAATGGAATGATGTGACCAATTTGCCAATTTTTGACGACTCTCACGAAGGTAAGACTTTTTTTTTACAATTTTTTCCGGAGTTCCTTTATTTTCGCATTATATTCAATCTTCGCTGTGTTTCTTCATTTGCGAAGGACAACAAAATCTTATCGTTGTTGGATTCTTATTATTTTCTCACTATCGTTATCGCTCTAATGTTCTAACCCTCGCCGGACGGATTCATTTCACAATTAGAAATTAGAAATGAGAGTTCATTAATACATTCAATTTGATTAAGGATTGAGTATTATGTGTGTTGATTTCATAGCCTAAAGATGATTTTTTTTTCAAAACTAGTAGCTGCGACATGAATAAAATATGGCTAAATTGATTTTTTTTTCTAGAATGGGAAAGATTCGTTTTCTCCTATTGTTCGGAGAGTTCTGTTGCGAAAACACCCCACGGGAAGCAATTCATCGGCGGAATGAGAGACAACCTTCAAGAATTCTCTGTGACCATTCCATCTCAGGACAGAAAGCACAAGAAAAATGCTCTTCTGAGGAATATTTTGATGTCTGACTTCAAAAAAATTGTGGTAACAGATGAATCAACAGGAATACGGGTCAGAAAGACAAATGCTGTTCTTCTTCCATTCCCGCAACCAGTACCCGTACTTCGATCAACGTTGGAAAACCCAGCTGACCCAGCCCGCTCGATTGACAAACCAATTGAAGGCATGTTTTAAATTAGTATGTTAGAATTTATGTCTTAATTTAACTTAACAAATTCTATTATTTTTTTAACTGCCACTTGTAAGAAAACGCGCAAAGCGCTGTATATAGTAATGCGGAGCGGGGTGGTCGTCCCTTTCTGTCACGCTTTCTATGACGTACGGACGGAGTACGCAGTAGCATACACACAATAACATACCGTATTTATTCTATTAGAACGCGGGGGTACTATTAACAAAAAACATTATTTTGAGGGGGTTGCAATAGAGAGAGGGGTCTAATAGAGAGAGGGTTTTATTAGAATAAATACGATAATGTACATCTCACTGTGTTAGTGTTGCGAATTGCGATCCACTTAATAGATAAGTTTCAGTTTCGATTTTTGAATTTATTTGCAGACAGACAGAAATGTACATGACCGGCTGGCAGGTCATATGCACTTGCTTTCGAGATTCGCACTTCAACAGTACTACAAGCCACATCGAAGCAATGATTTTGAAAACCGCGTCATGGGAATACTTGGACCTAATAGTGACGTTGACACAGAGGGACTACTAAGGGATCCCTATTCCCACTTTAAATATGTACACTCTTGGGAAGATCGACCAATCACCTTGCTGAATGGAGGATTTTCAAACCAAACTACACGTGAACGTTACGAATTTATTTATATGAAAGAATTCGGTAATTTCCAGTACAACCACGACACTAAGTCAGGAAGTCTGAACTGGATCATTTAAAATTATCCTCGCTGAATGTCTGAATGTCAAGAATTATCTTAAATACAGTTTCGAATTAACTAGTCCAATCCAAACCCTTCGACATATGAGCAAGTTTGTTATTCAATTCTGTTTTTTTTTAAATAAAAGGACACTTACATTATAACTCCATCTAGAGCGAACTTGTTTAGGATCTTGTCAAAATTTAATTTAAATTTACTTACAGAAATCATGTCACCCACCTAAAAAAAATTCAAGCCAAACCATCCAAAAATTAATGAACCAATTCATTTTCGACTCAAAGGACATTAAACTAACGTACTTAGTAAGGAGGTACCGTCGTACGTACAACTTAACCAAATTACGTAGTCAATTTAAGTAACCAACAATTTTGTCATGAGGAAAAATAAAAACATGTGGTTTAAATTAATTCGAACATACCTCGAATGATAACTCATCCGCAGCCTGAGCTACGTACTTTCGTACAGCACAAACGGCGGCAACGGCTGGAGTATTGATAGCACTGTCATCCGTTGACACAATGTGACGACCTCGATTATCGATCTATAAAATATACAACGAATACAATTTTATTTTCTATAAAAAGCAAGCATAAAATGGTGCAAATGTACCAGAGGTCAGGCTCAAGTTACTTTATCTTTCTTAACGATACCTCGTCATTCGTACTCAATAATCACCTAAACCCATTGTTGAGCCTGATCGTAAAAAACCGTCCCGTATTATAAAAAGCGAACCTAAGTACAAGTAGGAAGTACTCATGTCGGACAATAAATCCTAGGCTTAGTTTATAGCTTACCTCAAAAAAACTGAGGACAGATCCACAAGTAATTTGATTCGTAGGTAATTCGCTCAATCGACCCAAGTACCGTTCGATCAATTCTCTGCATTCATCCTAAATAATTATAACAAAAAAAAAATAGGGAGTTAAAAAAAACGAAGGGTTACTTGCCCTCAACAATAAAAAACCAACATCACAATCCGCAACCCGTACGTAGTTCTCAGATTTCTGTATAGAATTTGTTAGTAGTTTTAAATATTTCTTAGAATAAAAAAATCTATTCTATTTGTACCCGATCCGTGCCCAAGTCCCAGTCCCAACTCAACAATCGTTCGTATAATCATGCACAGAATGGAGTCTCACAAAAGCTCACAGACACAATTGCAATTACAATTACAATAAATTAAATGATGAATTGACTGACTGGGAGAATAAGAATATAAGGAACGAGACGACATTGAAATTGAATTCACAATTCACAGCATCTTCTTGTGTTTCCTATTTGCTCTACCCATGAAGACTCCTTCCATTTCCATCCCAAGAAAACGCAACGACTACAACGTGATTAATTTACAAATTAAGTGATTCTGATTCACAAGTTGAATAAAAGTTTTTTTTTGTGGTCTGTTCGTTCAAAATACAAACTTAGAGTTGTAATGTAAACTGCAAAGTGCGAATCAAATCAAATCCCAGACTTACAAGGAAACAAACTTCCCAAATGCTACTGATTAGTCATTTCAAGTGTCTGCTTCGTTTTTTGTCACGAATTTCGTCGAAGGTGTTTCGTCGATACTAGATTATATTATTTTATAAATGCAAATTTCTGTCGAATATCCCTGGACAGACGCATTTGACCAGCTCCACAATATTTCTAGCAGTTAACGGCCGGTTTTTCGTACGTTTACAACACCTGACGTAACTTTTCCGACTGACATTTTCTTCAATGTGGCTTTTACAACAAATATCGTTCCCTTGTTACTGTTACTCATAAATCCAAACCAGCCAGTCAGTCAGCCTTCCACGATGACGACGATGAATGTATGAGTAAAAAACAAAATACCGCAAAAATCGTCGTTCCTTAACTAAACCCCAAAAAAAGGACAGTTTATAGAATCCGGCACGGACCGATGGTACACTAAACATCAACAAATAAAACTTCGTGACCGTGAGTTAGTTAAAATTTAAAAGACTAACAACAGCGAGAGAAATATCCAACCAGTACGTACGGAAGTTGTGATTCTTTCTTATTGTTACACAAGAAACGTTTAGGTTATTCTTATTCTACACACTGCAAAAAAGAGAAGAAGTTAAAATTAAACACTTATTGTTAGTTCGAAAATTCTCCTTACATGTTGTTCATCCGAGTCATTGTCACTTTCGTCAATCCTTTCAAGTTGTGAAAAACTTCGGTCCCAAACACAACGATGTAATTGCTCATCCAATTTACAAAGATTCGCGTGGGTTCGTCTGATTGCCCAACACTGCCCACCACTCACCACCTAAAATTAATCATTACACACATTACATTCATTTTACATTTAAATCCAAACTCCAAACAATTTACAAATAACGAAACCAAGAAAAAAAATATAACAAAGATAAATTACTCAACACAAAAATTTCCCTTTCTTCAATTTTTCTCGCTCTTTCAAAACTACGTACACCACAACATACATACACACCCGACACCCACACACTTCCAAAAGATAAAGAATAAAACCAATTCGTATTATTAGAAAATGAAATGAATTTTTAGAACGGGACGGAATGAACACATGCACGCACAGACTAGGTACCCTTTCTTTCTTTTCGTTATCAAGAAAGAACGACAAAGGGAAATCGACAATAGACACTTGTCACCGCTTACGTTCTCTTTCACTTCACTGCCTGTCGTTTCAGATGACCCAAAGGAAAAACCTAACCGATTGTCAATTGTCTGGCAATTTTGTTTATAATTGACATTTTGTTCAGTACAAAGACTCCAGGCCTGTTCTCTTTTCCGTGTCCGATTAGCATTGTCATTGTGACACTTTTGCCTTTATGCCTTCGTTATCTAAAGGATAATTATAATTCCATATCCACTACACTACGCAAGAACGCTTAAGTGAAATTTAAAGGTCCCTTAAAATGAAATAGAGTTATGGAGTACCTTAAGGTACAGTACCTTAATCTTAATCCTACTACAGCCTGCAGTGGCTGTGACTGGACAGACATTATCTTATCATAGCCACCGATAGCCTATCCTGGAAATTAATTCAACCAATTCAAGTCCTGGTCCTGGTGCATTGATCACTTTCATGGAATATGAAATAAGTGTGTACATCATAAATCATCCGACTGGCGAATTTGACTTTACTTGAAGAATGAGAGTAGAGTCTATTCAACTCTTGCATGTTGCATTCAAAAAATTGAGAATGAAATGAATGCATCAAAAATGATAAATTACTTTTTCACTTTACACTACCACCCACGTTTTGCTCAAAATATTTAAGAACTGTGAATGTACGCCACCCTGGTCAACAACTAATGACTACGCTACGGAAATGAAATAACATAAGCCTTAATTGTAGCCCGGGCTTTTATTTCCATAGAGTTTTAAAGCTCACCTTACAGATCAGATGTTCCGAGTATCTCGTGAATCATACACTTAAAATCTGTTTTTCGTATTAAGAATTTATTCGCTTTCTCCATTGCATGAACTTTACATATAAATTCAGCACTCCACGAGGTTAGCACTACGAGCCCTGCCCTAAATTGAATTAGAAGTTGTTCAAGTACCCAAAAATTAAAGTCTAATCTCTAAACCACTTCACCGGGTTAAAACTAATTGGCCAGATGTTTATCTTTTACTTTTTTTTCTTTTCCACTGCGTAGATAGATACTTGCAAAAATATAGTACCACTACACTAACTGCCCAACCTAAACATCTTCAAATCCAGTGTGACTATTTTTTGCCAAAATAAATTAAAGCCTTTCGGCATCTGCCCAGCCGCCAAATCTATAGAACCCAAACCTAACCAAGATCCAAGCTACTGCGGAATTTTAGCAACATCAAGTCACTATACAGAATAGACTCCGGCCAGCACTGGCCTTGTATGGCAATTAAACAATCACAATCGTCATATTACTTATATGCATGTATATATTTCTGTCAATTTAACTTAACACTATACTATTTGTCCCACCCACCCTTAGTTAGAATTTAATGGAATCAATTAAATTGCACTTTACGTTAGTGTTAAAGCATCACATATTTTCCACATCAATAATTTTCCCTTTCTGCAATCCACAAATCTTTACGACCATCAATGCCAAAATTACCAAAAGTAATAATTAACAAAAAGTCAAATACGTACGCGTACTGGGTAGTGTCTAGTGTCTATTCAATTAGTTTCTCTACCCCGCCCTATTCTCAATGAATAATTAATATATCTGTACTGTACAAGTTGGTAAAAGTTATGCATACCATCTGTATCTGTCATCTGCCTGGCCTGTGCGCTGTGCCTGAGGCACTTATTATTATAGACATGACAAATACATAGGTAATGATTAATTTGTAACAATCCGAATAGAAAATAAAAAAAGACAGTGGAGTTCCTAAAAATGCGTCGATGACTCAACACATAAAAAATGAGGGAAAGATTGCCATTATTCATCTGACAATGGAACCACTCAAACCGTGTCATCTAAATATTCACCGATTAATGAAAATACTTAATGACTAATCCGAGATTTACACGAGAAGATTCCTCGTGAGGAAATCTAAGCACGCGTAGCGTAGCATAGAGTTAACAGTATACCCTACCATGCGTATGCGAGCAATGCGAATGCGAATATTTTTTTAATCATATTTTTTTATTTATTACTATTAGTCATTCACAACATCCAACTATCTCATCCTCAAAAGAAAAGTTTCACCGTCTTCGTCGTAGTACATCTGTCCTGTCCTACAGTAAAAACTAAAACCAAGCCTCCTGAGTCTGAGTGTACACAAAAACGTGATACCGCTTCCGGCGACATGTACTTTCAGTCATTACTTTCTTAATCACACAAATTACATGGAGGGAGATGTATCAACCTGAGGCCATCAAGAAATAGCCAATCCTAGCCAAAATCTCCGAATGGTCAGTACTCATTACCTTGACCACAGGTTTTCTTCAAAATTATGCGTATGCTAATTGCTAATTCGAAGTTATCTACGGGTAGTACTGTCAAATCCAAAGTGGGGTCCTGCTAATGGGGTGAGCCTTAAAGAAAGGATCACATTACACACATATATGTAAGTGGCTCCTCATATTTGACCTATTATTTTAATAATTTCTACAAAAATCACCTGAAACCCAGAATTGTCAAAATTATGCTTGAACTAACATAGTTTTCTTCAATCAAAGACGACAGGATAAGGATAAAAACAAGGCTATAAAAAATACCGGTACGAATAACGTATAAGATAAGATAACGACAATCCAAGTTAGTGCATCTGTCTTTACCTGTCATACTTTTTAAATCAATTCAATTCGATACGTCTGGTTTCAATCAAACAAGTTTCTTAGTCAGCCAGTCAGCTTAGGAACTTATTAAATCTGTCTTCCTTTATTTTACGGTGCAGTGTGGCCAGGTATGTTCACTCAAAGAGTACGTACACACTTAGCTTACACGCATACGCATAACACGCAATGTAAGAACAAAATGTAAATGTAAATTGCAAAATCACCCTCTTTGTACACAAACACACGCCAAATTCTCATTCTCATTCGACCCTAAGCAAAAGAAAAACTCTCCTGCTCTTGCTTTGCTCTCTCATCAAATAAAACACTTTGCCCGACTTTCATTTAATTTCACACACTTACCTCAATTGAAAATGTGTATTTCTCTCCAACCTCATCTCCATTCCCATTTCCAGCACATTTAAATGGCTCTTCACTTCGAAGTGTTAGCTGGAAAATCAAACAAACCAAAAAAATTATTAACAATGTATTCTTTATCATCACGCATTTTTTACATGAACGAATCATTGACTTTTATGGCATGCAATGCATGAATTGCATGAATTGATATAAATGAGGTGACTCCTTCCAAGTGAAGTCTATCCCGCGGACCTCAATTGAAATTGATCCGAATAGTTAGCACGATAAAATCCAGACATGAAAGGAATTATAAAACGGGTAGCTCAAGAATTGAACCCGGGGTTTAACGGTAACCCTCATATATACAACAATATCATTGTAGTTTATATTTCAGTAATGATGACTAGACTAAAATGAGGTAACTTAGAACAGACTATGGACTATGGTTTCCGAACTAGATCAGAATACTTATAATGTCGGAATCGGAACGAGGAAGTCAGATAGTGCTAGTGCAGTACGACTACGAACTACAGAATATTTAAACCGGTCTTGCCACTAATGCGTTCCGGTCGCTCCTGTTTATTTGTTTATCTTTTTATCATCATATGTGCTTTCACAAAATTATACTACCACGTGATTCATCCATTTAATGTTTACATCCGGTATTTACTTAGATTTTTGGATACCGGCTCGGCTCTGAAACTCGAATTGATTGCTATTTTTTTTAAGCGTTTAAGATAAGAATTTCCGATATATACCATAATTTCAGGTCACAAACCTCAAAGTAATTACAACCGAACGGTCTGACACCTACGGTGCAATTTCGATCAGCGAATTCCTAAAGAAAATCGTTGTTTCATTTCAGCATTCGCAATTCACATTCTCATAGCAATTTCCATGGACACAGACACAGACATGCACTTTCTGCGGAAACGTACAACAGCCACAGCAAGCCACCAATTTAACTTGGATTTCGATTCGCTCCGTTCTCACAATTTTCCGCTATATTAAATTAATATTATATCTCACTCCAACATTTTTCTGAAGAAAAAGAAAAAAATTTCCTTTTGACAAACCAGGTATTATTTTAATCACTCACTCACACAGTCATCTATAGTTAAAGACACTTCCACACGCACCTTCTATTAACACACAATTCAATTCCAAAATTCCACGCAATGTAGTGTAAAACGCACCTTTGCTCTGCAAACGCAATTGCAATGCAAACTACAAACGGGTGTTGTCGTCAAGGTCTGATTGTTTTACTTCACTTCAATTCAATCCAACCGAAACAAAACAGAACAGATGTGGTAAAAAAGGAATGCACTGCAAAAGTAGCAATAGCAATAGCAATGACAATACAACTAAAAAAACTACTTATGGTGAAAGAATTTTTATTTAAATCCTAAATCCTTTACAGACTTCATCGTCACTGTCGTCGTCGTCGTCTTGTTGTCTGCTCTGTAAGTCGAAGTCACTCGTAGACTCGTAGTGGAGTGAAATTGGTTTGACTAGGAAAGAAAGCTAGCTGAGATGAGAACAATTACTAAAAAGACTTGCATAGTTGCATACATATACGTCTTCTGACTTACTTGTAAGTAAGAATCATCCATCACACCTGAGTCACACGTTAGCTTACTAACCAAAGCATATCTCTGCCTGCATACGTGAATAGCAACAATCAAAAAAGAAAAATGAAAACTGTGCATTGTAGGATTGTTGTATACAGCACATGCACAGCTGGGTTCATGGGATGTATTTCATTGCAATTGCAATGTAATTCCCTGGAGTTGAAACTCTAAGCACATGTATGATACCTCAAATGAAATTTAAAGGTGGAAAAATGTAGAATAATGAATATGTTAAAGTCAACGCGATTTATTTTAAACTGGTTGGGTATGTGCAATCATACACACAAACAAGAGCAAAAGAGCCAAATATGCGTTATTCCTACCGAACCATACATGATAACCGGGTACGCCCGTAGGGGGGGTGCCGATACAATTTCTCGAGGGGGGGGGG
>JAQGCB010002417.1:0-11590 GCA_034698835.1 Protaphorura tricampata | reverse complement strand
AAGGTATCAACTTTGAAAATCCGTTGAAAAATGAGGGAGGAGATACGAGAAAACTGATGACATGTTTTCAGACCCATCCAGCAATCTCAGCCTTAACTCAAAATCCGTTCAGTGGTTCACACATACCATTTCAAAATCTAGTTTTAGTTTTGTAGTTTTAATTTTTGCCTGCTTCTTTAGTAGGAGAGGTTTTGAAGTGGGAAATGAAATGATTTTGAATTCCGGACTGTAAAAGTGACAAATTAAAGGCAGCATTTAGTTTTAGTCTGCTTTAGGTTAGAGGCTATACGAGAATACGAGATAGGAATAGGACTGGCCAGAGTGGCCACTCTGGCCACTGGGCTTCTGTCACGAGCTCAAGGTAAACTATTCCAATGACAAACAAGTTCAGAGACAAAGAGTGGAATTTTTGGGTTCGCTTGGTGGGTATTCCAATTCCAAATGACCCATTTTTTGTGAAAGAGAAGTACTAACCTGTAGTAGGTCACACGGTCATGGAAGGTCATTTCCCTACCACTTAATGTGTAATTAAACACTGATACGAAATCAAATCGAGATAAATGATGGTAGCTGTTTCTTACAACGCATATTTTACTTTTTTAAAACGAAAATGTTTTCTTATTTATTTAATTCATCATTTGAATGACCCAAGTTACCCAAACAGTTGTCCCGGTTAGTGAATGCTTTTGTCAGCCAAATGGATTACCTTGTGAGAGAAATTAATTAGTGGCACTCACTCGTGCATAGTCTGTAATAATACTAAATGCATTGATGTATAAAAGTGCACATAAAATCTTTGTACTTTGTTTGCACTTCCAATGAAAAGAATTGAAGGGACTAGGTATATAAGAGAATAACACTTGTACGTAACTGAATTACTCTTGATCTCGTTGCCGCCGCACATCCTATATGAAATCCAGCAGGTAGGTCAGATTTTCGCCAAAAATATTCTGGTGAGAGATCTGGACCTCCTGAACAATGTTGGTGAAGGCTTTTTTGTTTGAATTGTCATATATCCTGTGGAATTGGTTGACACTTTAATAAAATGAAATCTAAATCTCTTATTTGAAAATAATGCGACAACATGTTTTGAAGTTTTAAAAATAACAGTTGACTCAACAAAATGTCTACGCAGTTGTTTGTACGTAATTTGCTTTTGAGAATATATAGGGAGGGATTGGGAACTTGTTTTGTATACGCGGCTGTTATTTAACCACGGAGGCAGATATATTAGATAAATAATTCATTTGACAATGATAAATTCCACGAACATGTGCTGGAAGCAGCGCAACGTTTAGCAGAATTTGTATTGCATAGTTTCATGCTATTGACTGATACAGAACAAAAGCATAATAAAGATAAGCAGGCCGAACGAGCAGAATGAAATTCAATAAAGTCACATACTTTGTATTTTGTTCTGCATATAAGTTTGCCGACCGTTTGTTTGAACTAATAATAATAATATGTTTATATCAATATTGTGCAGATTAATTTCCTTGGAAATATGAGGATATAGTTTTGAGGAAATTTTTTAGAAAAACATGACGTCCTCAAAACGTATAGTTTGTTGGATGGGTGTATAAAAGGCGGAAAGCGCAAATTCAGGAATCATTCAGTTCAGAGCGAGCCAATTCCAAACTCATTAATATAATCCAGTTTAAATAACCAACTAGCAACACCAAAGGATCATTCAGTCGTCGTCATGCAACTCCCAGTATTCAAACTCGTCATTTTTACTATCCTCATTGTTGCCGCACTTCAGATAGCTCAGGTAATTTCTTTATACTCTTCTTCAAAACATTTTCCATCATCACTTTGATCTGATTTTAGTAAGTTGAATTACATTTGTATTTAAAGGTTGAAGGAGGGTGCGACGGATTGCGTCGTGCTGCTTGCCATGCTCGGTGCACACTCAAAATCATCAACGGTGTTCCTGACCAATGTAACGTACGTACTTGCAGATGTGATGGGGATCCATAAATAATTACATTGACGCAATATAACCGTTTCTTACGCATCCGGCCTTCGAATTATTGCACGGTTACATTCTAAACTTGTTATCGCACACACACACCCTTTTGTATATGCAACGTCCTTCTCTTAATTTGTATCTCAATCTTCCCAAATTTTCCCAAATATGTTGCTCCAGAAATCCTCTAATCTTTTCTGTCTATGTAATGTAATGCTCCTATAATAACTTATAATAAAAACAACACTAATAATGCTGTACTTTCTCATTAATTGAGCTTCGAGTTCTACATTGTTAGATCAATTTTATTGCAGAGGAATCATATATTAGCATAGAGCATTGTAACCCTCACCTAATAAGCGCCGCAAGTTTCAATTTTTGCTATTGTATTAGTTAGGCCGGCCGTATCCGAATTGGACAACTAAACTCGATTTCAAAGACTTTTGGGTACTTTCACACTATATTATCGCCTGGCAACTTTAAGTGCGTTCAACAACTGCCGGGGCGGCGGCGATGCCGCCGCATAGAAAATCTTTAGAAAAAAACTTGTTTTTGATTTATTTGAATTCTTTTTTTTTAATTTCTTTTTTTGAATATTTTTAAGGGTCACAGATCACGGTCTAAGTTATTATGCCAGATTTTCTGGCACGGGCTTACTAGTTGCTGAATATTAGACCTGTTTATACTGTCATATCTTCACCTCGCGTTGCAGCTAATTTGTAATGATATAAAACTAATAGATTATACGAGGTCCTAATATACAATACATGGCAACGTGAAGCTTGACGTTATAAAAAATTGTTAAACTTAAGCAGCCGTAAGGCTGCTTAAGTTTAACAATTTTTTGTCACCATGTGTTCTTTCGAAAAAAAATTATTAAGGCGAGATCGGTTCTTCGTTGCCAGAGTATCTCGTTGCATCATTCATAATGGTCAGTTCCGTCTAACCTTATGATTTTTATTCGATGCTGCAGCTGCAATATAAGCTTTCCCTGTAAATCACATTGATACACGAACATTTTATTTATACAACACTTTGTGAGCTATAAATCGTGTGCTAGTATTGTGAGTGTGTTGATTATTTGTCACATGTGTTTTGATCGATTTCCATTTAGATTGATTTTACATGGCAGACCATATACGTGTTACACAAAAAAAATAAAAAATACACTCATTTATTTGACATAGCCGAAGCTGAATCAACATCGCAGTATTTTCTTTGTCAGGTGGACTGGAAGGTATTATAATCAGGTCTAGGGTAGAATGCATATGCAAGTCAGAATGAGTGGGACCGTCAGTGCTGCAATGACGGCAGGGCGTTAGTGTTAGACTAATATCGCGCCGGTCAAGGGTTCGAGTCTACCACCGGGACAATTTTTTTGCCATATTTTACAACGAATGGACCTAAATGTCCTTAAACTTGATAATTAAATTGAATGGACCTAAATGTCCCTAAACTTGATAAATGAATTGAATGGACCTAAATGTAAATACAAAGGCCGCCCTCACTGTTTCACAATGGTACAACCGTGTGTTGATAATCCGGGGCCGTACCGTTCTGATGATTAACACACCTGGGAAAATTCAATTTCTTTTCTTTTTGAAAAAATATTTAACTTTTTTGCGATTTTTTTGTTATCGCACCACGTTGTGGGGTGGTGCCTTTTCATTCAGCCGTCACACGGCAAATTCCACTTTCTATCGATGCGCGATGGCGATGGTTGGTTAATTTTTTATTTTCCGGCTGGACTCGGACGGACGGGAGAGCATATCTAGAATGTAATTCTTGCACATCGAGGGGGAGGGGGGGTAAGGGAAGGGGGGCAGATGCTGGTACGGAATTAACCTTGGTCGTGCAATCACGTGATAAGGTACTACCGGGGACCGGGCTTACATTCCAGACACAATTCGTTAACTTTTTACGAAGAGAGACGTTCTGAAATACGTTCCTAATAACTTCACAACTCTTTGCTATTAACTATTTATTCCGTGGGGTTATGAGACGGATTCTATTGGACAGGAGTCACGGCTGGCGGGCCGTTAAAAAACCAACCCGTACTATCATTTCACTCCCATCCCATTTGATCTTGATCCCGTGTACTTATTGCACTTATGTACGTTGGGATAATTTGGTATGGGTAGGCAGCCATTACTGTTTCAACATGCTAATGGAAAACTCTGTTTTCCACGGGTTCGCTAGTGTCAAATAAATGAGTGTGTTATTTTTAATGATTATATAGCAATTTGTAATAGAATATATCACTCATGCATTGACATTCGCGCGAAGGAATTGGGAACTGCTGATCGCATAAACGAAATGACTGAGGTAGCTTTCCATTCATCACGGGGAGGCTGAATCTTCTCCCAGTCCCAGTGAAATCTACTAAACGCAAGATTTGCCTCCACGATCCATGGGAATCAGCTGTATAATCTATTACTGTCAATCCAATGGCGGAACCCTTTACGTATGCACTTTTTTTCGTTATTATTATTATTATCATCATAGCAAAACATCCCATTTCTGGGCCGTTACGTTGTTGAATATCGTTAAGGATAAATAATAGTTATAAATGATATTTTATCCAATGAGGCTCAATGGACTATGTGCATTGAGGGTGTGCCTTGAGGGTGTGCCTTCGGGTGTGCCTCTGGTGTGCCTTTGATAGGGATTTACATGTATCCTGTGGTATGTATTGGATAATACGATTTCCCATGAAAGGCGCACCGGTTGTATGTGCCTTTGAGAATTTACGTTGTGTGCCTTTTATTCCTTTTTTCTACATGTGTTCAATCGCACCGATTGGATGTTACAATTATTGTCCGTTAACACTTAATGGATAGGGGTCTCACTGTTCATTCGAGGACCTTTGGATAAAGTGGGTATAAGTTGTGAGAGGGAGGAGGGGGCATCCCGTTTCTCTCTGTATTTTTAGTGTAGAAGTTTCTAGCAATTTGACGGCATGGTGTGTCTGACTAGAGACCACCATTTTCATTATTTTCTCTACTTTTGACCAGACTAGACGCGTACCATATATTCTGTTCTTTTTGGTCTTGTAATTCAATAAATCTTTGGTTACTGATTAATAAATAAATACTACTATTAACAGTGGATTCTCATCGACGGTGTACACAAATCATTGATTAGATACATCGAGATTCACGTAATTAGTACTCAGTATTTTCAGAACTCCCCGTAGGTGGATTTTCCAAAGACAAAGTTCACAGTGAAATACACATTTTTCAGTGATAGAAAGGCAATCAGCAAACACATAAAACCACTACATTCACAGGAAGAGACACGTTATTGATTGAATAGTTCGCCTGGTAGGGAAATCTAATTCATCCTAAAAGTTGATAGAAGCTAGCCGTGATTATCTGTTGATAAGATTTGGGCACCAGGAGGAAAGTTACGGTTATTCAACATACGTTGTGAGAGTTACAATGAAGTAGGTTCAAATAGTCAGCCAGTTGCTTAATTTGCAACTCGCTGAGTTGACTTAAGTTGTATTTCTATGCATTATGTCTAAAGTTCAAGAAGTGCTAGGTGGTACTTCAAAACAACCCGCCAAAATTAATGCCGCTCAACACCATTAGCCACGCCAACAAATTCCACAGTAATGATCATTCACTAAATTATATATTCGGATAATTTTATTTCTTGTTTTTGAATATACACGGGGATAAAAAATTTATTATTCATATAAGAATACTATTATTTTGGAAAGCTTCCAACATGACATTCGAGTTCACCGCAGTTCTAGAAAATATAAAAAAGAAGTAAGTTAGTGATTACACCAATTTTATTATTTTCTTGTATTTATAATTACCCCGGAGAGCCTGCATAATTTGACGAGTGTGGCATTAGTAGGTGGCCGATTGAAATTGATCTCATAACAACATTCAAATTCGCCTTCAGGAGCTTCACAATTTAAGACTTGGCTGTTGTACGCTGGATACATGCACACAAGGTTCTCGCATTCTTGCGTTGGAGTTCGCCAAGGTGCAGAATAAGCTTTTGGGTTTCCAGTAGCGTCAACACATTGCTCGTCCAATGCTACAGCTATAGGATAGGAGTGGACGTAAATAACATTACTTACTTGTTAACATTCTCATGCCAATTATTTAGCAATTGTCATTAAACTTACATGTCGGATTTGGTGGTGCCGCTCCCGTACAAAATGATGGTTCAGCTGAACGCTAAAAAATGTATAATATGTTAATCCAGTACTACAATTGAAATAAATTTAACGCTTACCGTTTTTCTTGAACGAATGCGAGTAAATTCAAGAGAATATATACCATCAAGTAAGAGTGACAAAGTCAAACAAAATAGAATAGAAGTTCTCATTTTACAAGTTGTGCTCAGTGGACTTTTAGCAAATAAGTGAGTTCTGGTATTCGTAGTTCTGGATCGTGGCTTTTTATACCTGCTCCTAAAAATAAAAAAATGTGATACATTCTGGAATTGTGGTTGAAATCACTCAAATAACCTGGAAAATCTTTGTTAAAATCAAGGCCAGGCGCACATATCATCTGTTCAAATACACAATTTCATATCTAGATGACCCGATTTAATTTCCTCGGAATTTATATTTATGTAAATTTACAATGGGATGAACCACATAAATTTGTTCAATTGTCCTAATTTGGATGGAAAATTTTCGTGAAAGTTACTAGCGAGCATTATTAATGAAACCATATTTTAAAGAAATTCAATCAACTGAATTATTCAAACCGAGCAGAATTTGGTACAAATTCTTAGAAGTGGTAGCTATTTGCTTCCTTCTTTATCCATCTGCAATAAAGGCTTTCTAATGGTGCCCGTGGAATTCGGCGGGGAATTCGAATGCGTGGTCAAATATGACATTGACAAAGAATCGTTTTCGGACTGATCATTTGGACAACCCAGGCTAGCCGAAAAGTTCGGCCCGGTTATGGAGTAGCCATTTGATACGACAGACTTTTGTGACAGGATCTGTGATTAACTTCATCAGATAGTGAGGCGTCGCATCAGGTGAGTGCTCGGTACATGAGTGAATCGATGACAGAATTTGTGGGATGGGTGCTGGTAAGAGTCGTAGTTAGGGTACCGCCCTGTGGCGGCTTTATCTTCTGTAGACGGATTCGGGACCCTGTATTCAATTCAGCTTCTAATTTTCTCCCTCTCCTACCCGAGCGTTTGGATTATCATTTGAATTCTTCCTCACAGAATCGTATAGTATAATTGACGAGAAGTCGCCTAAAGGATTGCCGATCAGAAATTAGAATGCGTGTGTTTGTTTAGAAATGGTCTGTCCCACTCCTACTCAAATGCAAAATACACAAGAATTACATTGGCGAAAAGCTGGAAACCTGCATCATCACTCGACTTATGTGAAGGCTTAGATCAGGGGACGGGTGAACGGGCACGGATGGCGTGTGATGCGCAAGGACTGCAGGCCCGGACCTAAGAATACTCACCAAAATCGATTAACATAATAACACTCACAATTATAACACGGCTGAAGGCGGTCCTTATCGTTACGTTTTGCAATAGC
Source organism: Protaphorura tricampata (assembly GCA_034698835.1). Taxonomy (NCBI): domain Eukaryota; kingdom Metazoa; phylum Arthropoda; class Collembola; order Poduromorpha; family Onychiuridae; genus Protaphorura; species Protaphorura tricampata. The sequence continues at coordinate 4,085 of JAQGCB010002417.1, read as the reverse complement.
TTTAATTGTTCTAAAGTCTTACATACTAACATAGCCAGCTTCAAAATAATTCGACAACCAACAACCTCTAAAGGCACTACAGACAGTCTAACCTAATAAGCGAAACCGATTTTGTTATTTCAAAACTGGTGACACTACGCTTATGGAAGCCCAATCTCGCCCGTGTCACCAGCGTTGATGTCAGGTGTGCCAGCTCTGGCGATATCGGTAGCAATGACGTCACGAAGTGTATGCCATCTGCACCCAATACCTTTAAGTTGCTACGGGAATCGGGCCACTTTTTGGGGACTCTAAAAATTATCGTTCGTTTATATTGTATGGGAAGTATGTCGCTACCTTAGAAGGAAAGGTCAAATTATCTTGGCCAGTTTACTGTTTGTTTGTTTATTGCGAAAGACTGCAAGTCAGAGCTATACATTTGTGCATGGCGTCTGTGTGTGCGTGCGCGCATGACCACTCTCATTGCCGTATTTCTAATCGGAATAAACTGTGACAAGTCACAGGCAGTATGCGAAAGACTGACAGTCGAAAGAAATCACTATAGTGAAACATGGCAAGCACTGACCGACGAAAGAAACACGTGTAGCAGTAAAATATAACAACCATTGACCGTCAAAAGAAGTGGATGTTGTTGTGAAGCATGACAACTACGAACGACTTACCATCTAAAGAAGTGGGTATTGTAGTAAAACATGGCAACCACTGACCTAGGCGACTCTGGGTACCCACAGGAGCCTTGGTTGATGACTCCGTTCCCAAATACTGCACTACTGCCCTACCAGAAGAAATACAACAAGTCCAACAAAAGTACGAGGAGTTCAGTGGAAAGAGCAATTGGTAATTGGAAGTCAAGGTTCCGGTCTATGTGTAGGTAGGTATAGTTATTAATTCAAATTAGGAATTTTGAAAATGCAAAATATTAGAAGTTATATTTTGATCTGTTTTGATTTCATAGGACTGGAGGACTCTCCTGTTATGAGCCGGGTAAAGTATGCCAGCTGATTGTTTCGACTTGTGTTCTTCATAATATCTGTGTCAAAAAACAAATTCCGTTAACTACCGAAGACGAAGAATTCCGTGATAATCATTTAATTCCATCCCTAAGAGACACCGATGATGATACTAACCACCTAACTAACAGACGAATATTCTCTGCTGCTCGGGAAAGGCTGGCTAGAAATTTATGTATGTAAAACAATTTACCGTTTCATTTACTTTATCATTTTATGCAATCAAAAATCGTTTTCTACAACCATAAAGCAACATTCCGTGTAATCATTCTATGCACCTCGACAGGAACCGTCTTCGTGTCAACGCTTGCAACTGCAGTAATGTCAACGCCGAAGGAACGTAGACCAAACTTTACAAAGGAAGAACAAGATATACTTGCCAAGTTTTACAATGTCAACAATGCAACACTAGAAGGCAAGTTCAGCAATACTGTTACCAAACATGATAAGGAAAAGATATGGGATAACATTGTATTCGAAGTTAATGCGGTGGGTGGCAATAATCGAACCAAGACTGAACTGAAGACAAAATTTAAGAACATGAAATCAGAGGTGAAGAAAATTGAATCAGGAAACAGGAGGGAGATGATGAAAACTGGAGGAGGTTCATCTAAATTACTGGAACTGACCCACGCTCAGAAACAAATTGCAGATATCATACCGGACGCACTTATAGAGGGAATCTCTGGTGGCATTGACATTCATTTTAGTAATACATCATCTCCAATCAACGCCACTCTTGTACCCGCACTTCCAAGTACAAGCCATGCAATTTCGTCCATTGTATGTGTAATTGATGGTGAAGTACCAACGCAACAATCACTTCCTTCACAATCAAATATGCAACCACTGATGCTATTTCAATCTCCATCCAATCCATCACCACAACACAAATCAACATCAAAAGATTTAAAACCACCACGTGTACATTCTAAATTTGAGCAGTCCCCTATGGAAATACTGTTGGACAAGCAGGTGACTTTATTGGAAACACAAGTCAAATCGTTTGAGAAGATTGAGCAATTACTTTCCGAAAGAAATAGTATCGCCAAAGAAAGAAACATCATCGCAAGAGAAAGGAATACACTAAAACGTGAGAGACTAGAGTTGGATAGAGGTAAACATTTAATTTACTATTGTACGAATCATTCATGATATTGAAAAAATACAAATTGTAGAACATTTGTGACTATACTTTTTAGGAATTCGCAAAATTAAGAAGGAGGATTCTAGTACGGATGAAATAGGAATCCCTTGTGTCAACGCCATGGGTGACCACAAGGACCTCTGAATAGGAATTAGCAAACTGGAACAATGGATCTCAACGCCGGAACACCGTGGAACTATTGATACATTATTTAGTTAAACAATAATATAATTAGTCGTAATGTAACATATTTTATTGTAGCATTTTACGATTTACAATTTTCGCAACAACAATTACATTTGAAGGAACTCGTAGTTTCACAGAACAACTCTCCTTTCTTTTCTCGCTTATTTAAGTTTTCACAAGAATCAAGATTATAATCAAAATTTTGACGAAGTTCTCTTCGGATCTTTTTTACACGAATATATCCTTCGAAAAAAATTCGAATTGTAGCAATTGCATCCCTGGTAGCATCGTGCACACGTCTATGAATATCTTGACCAAAATGGTAAAAGTATATGTCACGGAGACTCATGGGATTTCCGTTTGGTCGGCGGTAGTATTCTTGTAGGTCGAAACTATTGACTCCGTACGGTTTAATTTCCAAAGATCTGAAGTCATTTTCCCCTGCCACTGTGAGTACTAATTTACTTTTGATTATTGCCATCACCTTTTCACGTACCACATGGAGTGGTGTTCCATTCTTTAAGCTGTCCTCTTCAAATCCGTTGACACGCCTTGTGTGTTGGTTTACTAAATATGTCCCCGGTGCATGATACACCAATGCTTTATATAAAACTCTCCGCTGTTTGTCTACAATTGATACGGATCCCGCTTTGACTCTGTCGATTCCTGTTACTGCCGTCACGGATACCTTTTTAACATCGATGGAGACAACGTCTTCACTTTTGTATTCCATCCACCATGGCCGAATCACTGGCGTTGACACGGAGGAGGCACAAACCTCTCCTGCCACCTCCGGCGTTGACACAGTGTTAATGTCGACCGATACTTTCGCAATATTTTCATCTTGCCTTGGTCCGATCCAGCCTCGTGCTTTAACAATTTTTTTGCTGGCAGACTTGGTTATGATGTTTTTTACATGATGAATTTCTTCAGTGGACAGGCAATCAAAAAAGGCTTTCAGGAATCCAATTTTTTCTCTCGAATCGCCGTACTCAGCCCATGCCAATACTTCTGCCTGAAATTCAAAATTTTTGCATAATAAGTACTTGTGGTAAATTTTGCGTTGGAAATTCTTCACTTCACAAATTGGAAGAAGGCGAGGAAAACACTATATTATATAAATATCTACCTTCTTCGCATCCATTGTGTGATATTGTGAATTCAGGTTTGAGGGCCAATCTAAAACAAATAAAATTGAAATATGAAAAAATAACTCAGTCAAATCAAATGTTGAATGTGGAAAATAAGTTCACAAAAAAAAGTCATGGTCAACGTGACCCCAAACCTACCTTGTGTTGAATGTAGCTCTCCCGAGATGAGTGAGTGAAGAGTATGATTGACTTCAAAATTGGAACTGGAAAGTTAATTGTTCGTTGGAAAGTTAATTTAATTTTTGTTGATTCTTCAATGTTGTGTGTCACAATGAATTGATGAGTTATATTTCAAACTACAATTCCTCCCGCTCGCTCGATGACAGACAAAATCATTGAGTCGGTCCTAAGACCGACTTAAGTCTCCCCCCCTCTAATCCCCCTCTACGACCTTTCTAAGAAAGTTAGTGAATAAGCTTAGCTCGGTCTTAACTTTCGGCTTAAACCGGTCGCAGAGAGGGCTTAGGCTAAGACCATTTTTTGGTCGTAACTTGTGAATGCGGCTCCAGGGTAGTTGTCTGGAAAGGCCTATCAAGTCTGGAGTGCGCGAAAACGGTACATGGCAAAGCACGGGGTCTACATTTGTTCCTT
>JAQGCB010002416.1:0-11590 GCA_034698835.1 Protaphorura tricampata | reverse complement strand
CAAACGGGAAGGAACTCGCAAAAAGACACAAAATACACAAGATGTTTGATTCAGCCTCGGCTATGTCAATTAATGAGTGTATTTTTTTAACGGAAGCTATTTTGGTCAAATCGTGTACATATGTGGGCCTACAAATGACCTCCTACCTGAGACATACGTATAATCTAATTAATTTTTGTTTAGGAACTACGGATGCATGCCGACAATTGAAAGTACATACGTACGAATCATTCGTGCGACACAACAATTAGAATTATTTCTCTTTTTACAGTTTAAGAGCACCTTGTACCTTGTACTTGTAGTTGAACAGACAGACAGAAAAATAAATTGAACCATATAAAACAATAGCAATAGCAATAGCAATTGCCGAGAACGAGGCGAACCATACCCGGAGGTGAGTAATTAATCACTCACCGGTAATTTTGGAATCATGTGTAGCAAATCGCACTAACTATACATATAAAAAAAATATGACACTTCGTTAATCAACAAGTTCCTATTTCCAATTCCTGTTTGTATTTATTTCTATTGTGTATCGTATCGTATCATTGCCAAAATGTTAAAAGGTAAAAGTCATATCCGCGTCGTGCTCAAGTATTTTTTTACATGCTGCTCGCTCAATCATTCCAGTTTCCTCCCTTGTAATTACTAATTACTATTTTGACTTGACTAAGGTTATATTCGGTAAGATATATATTTTATTTTGTTCAATGATTTCCATTTCATTGCATGATTATCTGGTCCAAGGTCAATGTTGAACTTGACTCTAGTCATTAGCCATTTTTGTATTATAGGGTCTGCATGTGTATATGTATCAGACCCCCCGCGGTGCTCTGACATTGCTAGTGCTATTCCTTGCTAAATTATTAAGAGTAGTGCAGTGCAGTGGTTTGTAGTTAGCACTTAAAAGTAGTTTATGGATCAAAATCAATTTAGACATGCACAGACAAGTGGAATTTTTACCCAGGGATACAATAGAATGGAATTTAATACAAAAATGATGCAAATGCGGATGTGTCGTGTGTGGCTGTGCTGTGTGTCTAGGCTACGACGCAACAGCAGGTAGAATTTTTTTCTCTCACGGTTAATTTCAATGTGAGAAAAATGATTTGGAATTTGATACGGTGAATATGTACTGTTTTAATTATAATGTAAATACAAATACAAATCAGAGCCCAGAAGGCATGACTTATTAACATTTGGTGCAGTTATGCATGCAGTTGATTTATTGCAGTTTTGATTTTAGCACGGCTATTCTGTATTTCTGTACCTGGCCGTGCTCAAGTCGGAAATCAAATCAGTGCAGTGTGAATGATTTTTTAATTACAATTCTTAATGCTTAATTGTTCACAATTTTTTTCTGGAATGAGTGTGTGTCCTTAGGGTAAATGCTTTAAGACAAAATATTTAGACTACGTTTTACGTGTGGCGATTTTTCCCTAGGACATGCAGAAAATACTGTACTTTGAAATAAATTTATAAGATTTGGAAGAAGAAAATATTAGAGCTCAAATTCGAATGGTAATTAATTTTGGGGCTTTTTGTTGGCCGTTGCTTTGTTTGTTTGTCTGTTTTAATTATTCAATTCAAATTTTTTGGAGAAAATGATCATTAACTTGTGAAAGTTCATTAGAAAACTGAATTGTCATACTCACTCATGCATATTAAGAAATTTTTAGTTATTATGTGGCATCTTTCTTTCTGTGATACGGACAACATTATCTTATACGACTTTACGACTACAACTGTGAAAATAATAATAAAATATTACGTATATTCAAATTCATCTCATTAAGAGAGTCAAGGAGCGGAACAAATTATTAAACATTTTAATCGCTCAAAAATCACTTCAATATTACAAGTACACATTTTAAAAATAAAATTGGGCATAATAAGTATTCGTAATAATGTTAAATGCACAGAGGGCTAAATATTTTAAATAATTATCACCCTTCAGAAAATTTAAAGCTCAAGTGGCCGTTACAGTCATTGAAACCTCTTTAGTTAAAATTATTCGCTCTTATGCCTGAATTGATATTAACGAGGTGACGGTTCTTCAAAAAAATTCCTAAATTCCTGCCTGCACACCCCAGTTGCAGTTTGCACTCATCCACTTCTATAATACATTATATTGTTGCACGTGACGCACTTAATCTTCTAAAGGTCAATTAATTGCGAAATGATATGATTGAAAGAAGAAGTACAGCAATAAAAAAAATTGTGTTAATTAACTGAAGATGAGTCGTAGTCCCTGTCCGCCTCTACTTGTACGACTTGTACCGTACCTCACTTTTACCTTGCCTTCATTAAAATTGACGAGGGGTCAGGGAGAGAAATTATTACTTGTACTGTACAACAATATTTTTCAACCATATATTATAATTTAATCAAATTAATCATAAAAGTAGAAACTCTTCAAAAAAAATAATATACCTCCTACTACTCCTACAACCTACAAGTCATCAGCAGATGCAGAAGTAGAAATTCCTCAACCATGCACACGTATTCATACATAATTCATTCATATGAAAACCATAAGTCACCACAAGTACGTTCGTACAAGTCAAGTCAAGTGCATGTGCAGCAGTCAGTCAGTGAATTATTATTTGGTCACATTCTGGCATTCTTCACAATAAATGACCAGAAGTACGTACGTACGTTTGCTACTTTGTATTGTACTCAAGATCTCTTCATTTTTCATTCATTTCATTCATGGTGATTAGTTTACCTTACACCTTACCTAACTAACCAAGTAAAAAAAATAGTAAAAAAAAATCAAAGGCCATCATAATCGTAATCGCGATTCACGAGGATTCGCGCCTCGTCGCCATTTCATGCAAGACATGATCTTGTCGTCGCCACTTTTCTGCTATGACATGCATCGTGCTCCTGCTGCACCTTAAATGACTTTTAGTAGCAGTTGTCACAGAAAAAGGGCCATTCGGTCAAATTTTGCCCATTTCATAAGCTAACACACTACAATTGTCAAAAATTGATGATTTTCTGTATAAATTGTAGATTTTAATACGAAAATATGCCGATTAATTTATATTCGCCTTTAAATCGCATCGCGATAGTATCTGGAAAACTGATAGGATACCTACCAATTTTGTCGGAAAGGTATTCATTTATGTACTATATTATTGTCTTTGATTGCCTAACATTCCAGACACAAAACTGATACTCGGAAGCCATTCTAATAAAATAAACCCCAGAACTGCTACTGCAAGCTGAAGGAAAATTCCTTACTAACAACATTTAAATTTAATTTACAAGAAACTGGATTTTTATACAAAGGGCGAAGGCAAAAGGCAACATTTATTTTATTTGATGCAGAAAAGATTCCCTTTCTCACATTCATAACAATGGCATGGCATATGGAAAATAATATAACAATCCACATCCACAACCCATTCCAATCCAGTCGTCCGTCACGTTCATATCACACTACTAATTTTGCCTCGACGCCTTTGCTTTACTGTACTGTACTGTACGATACGAGTGTATAATTACTGACTGACTGCTGAGACTACATCTGCATCCACATCTGCATGCATGCATGCATGCGAAAGTACAAATAAGAAAATAAAAATTCTTTACTTACTTGTATATTTTCTTATAACCTTACTAACTAACTAACTACCTGGCTACCCCTGCCAAAAACTAGACTTGACCTAGAAAGAACACAAAAATAATCAACACTCAAAATGTGTTAAAGTGCGACTGGGACTGGGATTGCCATTTGCCACTGCCACTTTGTTTTGATACAATGAATTGATGATGAAGTACCTTGAGAGCAGCAAACAGCAAAGTGCTTGCCTGCTTGCTTCTCGAATCGCATTTGCATTCGTAATTCTCAAGTCAAAAAATTTATTTTATTCCCCATGAAGATTCACATCAAAATAACTTCATCCGTTCAATTTAATGTACACGTTTATGGCATCATGGCATGTGACACCCAATTAGGGAAGGAATTTTTCTTGTGGTGGTTTTTACCACCGGAAAAGAAAAATTTACACAGAATAGAACAGATCAATTCAAATACAGTAATTCACACGCATGCAATGCCAACTCAAGACCTTGGGTCACATTTTTATACGTTGTACTTATTTAAATTGCAGAAAATAGATCCCATGCCTATAATGGTTAAAATAAAATGATATTATGCAGATTTTACAACGAATTCTATTTGGAACATGGATGCACATAGGCTAAATTAAATTCCCACAAAATGTATATCTCACTATTTTTGAAATACTATACACAATTAATACACACCCTTATTGCATTGAACATGAACACCATTATAATAGGACAGCTAGTTGCAGATAAACGCAGATAATGGTAAACAACAATGGCCCAATCGTTGCGTGCTTTACATGACTGTGAGCAACGCACGTCTGTCCTGTCCTGTCCTGTCCTGTCCTATATGGTAATTAATAGGTGACATTATCTCGCCAGAAATAATTGGCACCAACAAACACCCAGGTAAGTCATTGAATTGAAGTGACGAAACTGAACACTAACAAAGGTAAGAAAAAAAAAGAGTGAAGGCAAAGGGCCATAGGCTAAACCAATAAATCATTTAAGGTTGATTGACATGACTCCTTTAAATTGTCAGCAGGATACATCGGAATGTTCCAAACACATATGTACATACATATGAGACCTTAATCACGTATAGCAGCGTCGTCAGCGTCAATCAGTTCTTAACGACCGCGTCGCGTCTAAAAAAAATCAAGATTCAAGCTCCAGGCGGCAAACAATGTTCTGTATGTGACTTTGACAATATCAATGGCAAAACTGACGACGCTCAGAGCAGAGCGGCACATATTGCGAAAGTTTGCGGGAGAGGGAGCCAGAACAATGGATGGTTAATGTAAATGTAAATGTAATGATATGATAATCATAAAATAAGTTTTTATTATTTAAACTATAATTAAAATCACGGGAGTATTGTCATATTGTGATACGTATTGTGTGAATCACCTCATGTGGCTCCATATCAAAGACACAGCAAGGGTTGTTTGAATATTATGATCTTAACATTGGGCTCGTTAAAAGAAAATAAACGTTGTCGACGCCGTCCCGTCACATCACCGTCGTCAGCCCGAGGCTGGCAATTTACTGATGACCGCGCGACTAGGACTAGGACAGGGATACAGGCCACGCCCATATTTGAGGTGATCAGGGACTTTTCAGTCATTACCTTGCCGGCGGGATGATGTCGGCTTCAAAAATGAATCATGCACTCATTAATTGACATGGAACAGAATGGTATAGTCAAATTTCATTCAATGGAGTGAATGTAGGTTAGGCGGCTTTCTATTTCACCTAAGAGTGGTACCCGTTGTTATAGTATGTATGAAAATTTTGCTGGAGAAAAATTTCTTAAGAACGACAGTGTGGTGATACCGAAAAATCAATTGAGAATTTAAATTTTTATCAGCAAAAAAAAACGTCGCCATATCTGCCCGACATAGAGACTCGCTACAAGGGCGGCTTCCCAAAATGGCATTGAAAATAAACTAGATTCTGACTAAAAATTAGAACAAATTCACCCGCGCTGCTGGCAAGGACTGACACGAATTGGCTTGACTGCCGTGCCGGCGCTCCTAGCGCTTCACATGAACAATCATGAAAATGAAAGGGATCAATACTAATTTAGAATTGGAACAAATAAATTAATGGGACATTCATTGTAAACAGCAGCAAGCCGCAGCAGCATGCAGCATTGGACCCGTTCATGCACTGTGCACGGATATGATTTAGCAGCATTAGCTTTGAGAATTGCTGTCATTGTCTGTGTAGAAATGAATTAAATTCTAAAAGGAGATGTAAAGCAAAAGTAGTAGCCCTAATTGGACACGGACAAGTTAATTGCGTAGAATTGTTGTGTAGTGTCAAAAGTTATTTATTTAAGTTTAAACTTTCAAAATTAAATGTTCAACCCTTCAAGCTGTACTTTTAAATTTTTGTGATGTGATTGCTAAAGAAATGCATGTATAAGCAAAAGCAAATGTGAATGGAGAGCGGCAACGGCAAGAAGCAAGAGCAACCGTCCGTAAGCTCTAAGCGCAAGTATTTCATGGTTCATGGAGAGAGACGAGCAAATAGAGAGCGAGTTTTTGTGCAATTTTTATTGCAAAAAAAGTATAAGAGTTTAAACTCAATTGTATTGTATTATAAAAGTAACTTGTTACACTGTCAGAGTCAGACTGACTGAGTTAGCGTAGGTCTTACTGTACAGTAAACAATGCAAAGCAATAATGCAATGCAACACTTAACGAATTTTTGCTAAGATTTTTTGACCTAAGGCATTTTTGCAGGTGGTACTCGTGGCACTTGTCACGTACACGTACAGTTTGACTTTGGCATTGAGCTATTTTATTGATTGAGATTTTTATGAATTATTAAGTGCCTGGAAAAATTTACAAGTTTTTCTGCACATTTTTAACCATGATTATAATTATCACGCCGCCGGCATAATCAAAAGGCGTGTCTGGTCGGGACGTTCTATCCTCCTGTCATGTATATTTTCCTAGGACTTCCTGTTCTCATGAGACGACACGTTGCGCGTTGGGTTGCTCTATATAATTTCTGATGAACAAGTTGTTGTTTCTAGAATTGTCAGGTTTGATTGTGTGTGCGTCCGAACTGGTCTATTTTATGTACGAAAAACTTGTTTTGAATACAAATGAGGCTGCATGTCTTTCAAATAGCTTCGGTTTATAAGAATGCGGATGACATGACTTGACAGGTACGTGAGTACTTGCGTGTTCATTAATTAGAATTTGCTTAAATTTATAACACTTGAACTGAACTGCTTTCGTCAAAAATTAAGCAGCACTTGTACTACCTAAATTTAGCGGACTAGGACTACGGCTATTATTTCAAGAACTTTTGATTGATTGCTACTCACTTTTTTTGCAACACACAATCATGTCAATTAAGGGAGTTTAGTTTCGATTGAATGAACTTTATCATGTTCATAGTGGGATAATTATTTTAGCCAAAATAGGCGAGATTTCACTTAAGGCATCCATTAAAATATAAAATTAGAATGAACAATTCTGTGCAAGCACAATACATACATAAATTTGAATAAAAATTCGCTGTTGCTGTAATTCTAATATCAAATTCAAATCTATAATTTCGAAAATAGTAACCTCCTGTCATCTCGTCGGTCATTTCCGTGCGCGCACAACTTTGCTAATTAAAAAATAGACAAACAATGGCATCTTAAATCTACAATTACATCAAATCCAATGCCAGATCAAAATCAGAATATTAGGCGTTATTAATTTGTCGATTTGTCCTACAAGAAGATGATTCTCAAATTTCTTCTATAAATAATTTTTTTTTGAAGAAGTCAAAAATCACAATCAGAATGACTTTACAAGTACAAGATCTTCCTTGTGTCCGTCTTCCGTGTGACGAGCAAAAGATTCATCAGTAGCCCACATATTTATGACACAACATATAATTGTAACAAATTATAAACATAATGTGAATTTAATGTTGTTGCATTTTTTCCATCTATCTCCCACACACGAAAACGTAACCGGCCGTTAATTCAATTTGCCACTGATCAAGAACAAGAATAAATTTATAATTAATGCGTGGGCCCTGCCAACCTGCCATACCGTGCATGCATGCATAAATTAAACTGGATGAAAAATTTTTACTTCCCGAATGACAAGGTTTGTGAATTGTAATATTTTATTAATATAACCTTGCCAAGAAAGGACAAGAAAGACAGGTATTATCATTACGATTACGTCGACTAGCTGTAGCTACTTCAGTACAGTAGTTTTGGATCATGTCATGTCTTGGCCCTAGCCTCGTAAATTGGCAGCAGGTTGAAATGTGTACTTTTTTTTACTTGGGCGTTGGTTTGACCGGATTTAAATGTTATACATTACTTTCTATCTACATATAATCGTATTGTAGTAGTACTTCTATTGTTCAAGGACTCTTCTTATAGCACAGAGAAGAAGTGTGAAATATCCATGCACACACAGCACAGGAATCGCACAAGGATAAGGATAAGGATGACGAAGGCACTCAAATTGAATGCTTCAGAGATTTTAATTTTTATGAAAAAAGAATTTTGCATTCCATTATCTACCTCACTTTATCATTCGCACAAGGAAACCACTTTTCATGAAAAAAACATTTAAATATCTACGGAGATTTTATCAAAAAAGTCAAAAGCACAAGCACAAATACGAAAAATTTTCTAGCGAGTTTCTGTTATTGTTTTATGTATTTGTTTTTCAGTATTTTATGTCGCCAAAAATTGCGTGAATTTTATATTGTCAAATCTGCAAGGGCGTCTCAGTATAGTGGTAGTGGTACTAGTCTACCCCTACCGTTTCGCTGTAGTGTAGTGGGGTTCGATTCCCCGGCCTCGCATATTGTGTTATATGTAGTTGTACGTATTTTTATTTTGACAATGTTGAATCACAAATAATTTTGTGTAATCGGTAGACAAGACCGAACCTTCACATTTTTGATCAGACGCTTGAAGTGTCTAGATATATCTAACCCTGAACTTTTTACCCTGATCGATGATCTACATATGCTACATTTGACATGAAAAGTATCTCCCTTGTCAAGTGTCAGAATTTTTAGAAAGAATGCAGAAAAAAAGATAAGGAATTTAAATTCAAAGACAAAGACAGACAAAGACAAGTGGTCAGCAAAAAAGATAGGATTAAGCGATGACATTACACTCACTCACTGTTTTATTCATGTCACAAAGACAGACATGAACATGACGTCTGACGTGTGAGGTTAACGTTAAAATTATTATGTAATGTAACAGTAATAGCATTAGCAATAGCAAGAGCGAGCAAAATCTGATATTTTGCCAAAATGATACACACAATTTAGAAATGTGCGTATTTCCGTAGATCTTTCAACATCTACAGTACTTACATGCTATTTGGAGTGAATTTCAAAGTAAAAGGCCACGTGTGGACTCTTAATGGAATAATACAAGTTGGGAAGGCCATTTTGAGGCATATTGCGGTTACGATCTCTTAAGAAAGATAAACTACTCTTATTTTGGACAAATCTATGTAATGAAATGAGTAAATGCAGTGTTAACATTTAAAATGCCAACTGCGTGGCTGTCTTACCGAAATTTGAAGGAAGCTTAAGAAATTGGCTAACTTAAATTTCCTCTTATGCTCGGACCTAGGCTAACATGTAAAATATCGTACTGAGTCTGAATGACAATACTAAAAATCTAAATAAGATATTAAAAATTGAAACGAATTCTTGGAATGAATTGATATCAAGTAATCTATCTCATGTACGTACAACGTACTTACGGACGTATTACTATTATGTAATATTTTGAGATCACAAAATACTGATATCAAAATTCTATTAAAATCGTGACACGTCCTCTATGTTTAAAACGCCCCCCGGGGTCTGAGAGGCCATTTGAGTAGTATACAGATACAATACGAATACAGGTTGAACTTGAACACCAGAAGAGACCTAAGGTGATTGTACAATTGTACACAGTGCTATCTGAATTGTAATTTACATTTACAATTTAAAAGTGACTTGTCACTTTTCAAAACAACGTACATACAATAAATTATGGTTCGTTAAAATAATTGGTTGTTAATAAATAATTACTTGTTAATTAATTCGATAATTAACAGTTGACAAATAATGGGGAGGTACAGGCCATGCAGTCACGGCAAGACACCGCGTTTTGAATTATTAAAATTTAAAAACAGAGACACATTCCACATTCTGCACGAATAAAAATTTATGAGTGAGCGATATATATTATTGACATTGGCATTTGACAATTTTACTTACTGCATGTTATGTATTCAATACGCAATATGCAATAAAATTAATTATACATAAATACTCTCAACTCAAATCTGGATTATGAAATCGCATATTCGCATACATAAGGCCAAAACGATTACAATTATTTGGCTCAGTATTTATAATAATGGATTACGTTTGTCTCTAATTGTAAACTAGAACTATTCGCGGCCGCCGCGCGGTAATTTTTCTTTCAATCAAAGAGCAATCAACGCATGGCAATGTCAAACGTGCATAATAAATATATAGAATCACGCGAGTACAAAAATTGAATAGTGAATATGCAAATTTTAAACGATTTTACCTCAATTTTTGAATAAAATATTTTTCAGGCACATAAAAATTCCAAATTATTATCAAAATTAAGTGTATAACTGCTCAGTCATACTTTCGTACACAAAATTAAACCGGCCTGAACTTAATCAATTTATTAAATCAACTAATGCATTAATGCATTATGTAATGGTAAATTAAATACGAACTTACATACGTACGGTTGGCAATTACTATTTTTTATCACATTTTTTACAAATTGAGATCTCTCCTGGGCTGCATGTGCTCAGGGCTCACGTAGAAAATTAAATTCAGCCGTGCATGTGCATCCATTACATAAATTGGAATGCAGTCCATGCATTCCACCAATTATCATCCCAACACTAAATACATTAGCCACAAGACATAAGAATTCAGGGCAATTTGTAATTTGTAAATTGCAGATTGCAATTTGCAATTGCAAGTGTAATGAATGCATTCTTAGAAAATTAGAATGGATTTTGGAGTGCAACAATGGGTAAGACGGATTGGAATGTGTACTCTGTACAATGTACAAGTAGTACGACATGAGATCGAGAGTGAGTGCCGCTGCCGCGGCCGCGGTCGTCCGTCAAATTAGTCGTCGAATCAATTAAACCCAATCAAAACCCACGCACTTTACATTTACAATTTAGATTAGACTACAATACAAAAGACAAACGATTCGCGATCTCGGCCTGGCCTGGCCTCCCCAGGTGCGTCAATAGTGTGAGTGAATGAGTGAGTGGGATAAAGATCCATTATCTTTAATAATAAAAAATACGCTGTCTAATGAAATCAACTATGAAATTTTGATCTGTATCGCTTCCAAAGTACTTACGTCTTTTCTTTATTGCTTTTTTAATGCAAATGCACTGCAATTGTTACACTCTTACAGTAGTAGGGTGGTTCAGAACTCCTATTTGCACGAAATGAATTTCATACCCTTAGTTGTGGCCAGACTTGGGTCAATTCCATTTGAAAAGGACTTAAGTCCAATTCCAAGTACTTTTCTCAAATTCCAAAAGTACTTAAGTCAATTCCAAGTACCCTTCTCAAATTCCAAAAGTACTTAAGTCCAATTCCAAGTACGGACTTGCACTTGGTACTTTGTACTTAAGTACATTTTGAAAAGGAATTGACCCAAATTTGGTAGTGGAATGGGAATTCGCTGGAGAAAAATCTCTTTAATACGATCACCTGATATAGCGAACTAATAAGAGGCTGACTGAACCCATACGGCCAGCCAATAATATCAGCTGGCCGATTAGTTAGTTAGTCAATCATTAGTTATGAGTAGCCTTGTGCAAGAAACTCTATTGAATTGAATTGAAGTGTCAGAAAAAATTAACTAAAGCAATTGCTTAGTGTAATAACGCTGGGATGCGAAGCTGCATGCCTTTACCGCCACGACGACTGACGACCACCACCAGATCGG